>PVIA01001209.1:0-304551 GCA_004024845.1 Tonatia bakeri
TCCACTCCATTGATTTGAGTCCCAGTTTTCTTCCCCTCACTATTATTTCCCTGTGCATTTTCCTTCATTTCTCTTATTGTAGCCTGCATTTGTTCATCTAATTTATGTCCAAAGTCAACCAATTCTGTGAGCTTCCTGATCACCAGTGCTTTGAACTGTGCATCTGATAGTTCGGCTATCTCTTGGTCACTTAAAAAAATTTGTTCTGGGGCTTTCAAATATGTTTGAGCCATCTTTTTTATTTTCCTTTGGTTTGGTTGCAGCTGTTTCGTAAGGGCAGCGGAGCCTTAGGGGTTCACCAGGGCGGGGCACCCCAGTCACTGGGTTGTGACGTTGTATGTGGGGGTGGGGTCTGAGAGGGAACAATGGTGCCTGCTCCGCTCTCTCTAGGACTTCCGTCCCCTCCACTGCCTCCCACAAGCAAATTGGGCCCTTCCTGTGCTGGCTCCAGGGTGGTGGGCTTGTGCACTTCCTGGGACTCTGTGGGCTTCCCTGAGAAGTCTCCTGTGAGGCTGGGAGAGTCTCCCGGCCTCAGTTCCCAGACTGGGCTCTTAAGCTTTGAAACCTGGCGGCGCTGCCCGTTTTCGCTTAGTTTGCGCGCAAATGTGTGGCTGTGGACAGCCAGCTGTCTTGAGCCCCTCACTGGGTCTGCTAGTCGCCTCTCAAACCCAGGGTCCGCCACTGGTCCGTCCACTGCCGTCTGCACCCTGCGCACCAGCCAGCCAGCGTTTCTTCCCACCGGGACCCCTCGACCCCTCTCCGCAGGCCTCCGACTCCGCCGCTCCTTACCGGTCTGGATGTACTGGAGTCCGACTTCTGTTCAGTTAATTTCTCTGTTCTGGTTGTTTCTTGTTTCTCAATTTTTGTTGTCCTTAGTTTTGGTTGCGCGAGGAGGCACAATGCGACTGCCTATGCCTCCATCTTGGCCGGAACTCCCCTGTTTGTTCCTGATTATGGTTTTTGCCTGTTTCTTTTGTAGTGAGTTTTCTTTGTTACCCTCAAATAGAAAAAAACTATTTACATCACATGAAACTAGTTTTTGTATACCCTGTTTTCATTAATAATGATGAAACATGACTTTTTTCTCCCTGTTATTGGTCTCCTTATATGATCACTATTAATAGTTTAGTATTTTATTTTATGCTTATCACTTTTACATGAAACTTTATTATTTCTGTTTTGAAATATCTGAAATATTTTTCTTAGTTTTGTAATGTTTTATATAATTTTGAATGTCTAAATTTCTAAAATACATAGTTTCCAAATACTTGGTTATTTCCTTCTGTTTGGAGCTCTGTGATTGTCATAGTACTCTGAATTACTGTATTTGCTGTAGGCATTTCTAGATGAAGAGAAAGAAAAATATCTCAGCTATTTGTACTTATGTATTAGGAGATACAGACAGAAGCAAAGACTAAAATAGTCTTTATATTTTACCATCAAGCCATAATGTTCAAGAGGTAATTTTAATCTCCAAATTGAGATATTTAGGGTCAGAGATTTATTAATGTTTTAAACTTCTTTATACCTGGAGCAGTTGTTCAAGATTTTACATGAACTTCACTTTTAAAACTTCTTCAAAACAAAACATTCAAAACTTAGGTTTGGTTTCTGACCAGGAGTACCATATGAAGAAAATATTATAAAAAGAATTAAATATTATCTACTATTGTTAAAATTGCCTAAGATTATTTTAATGCCTTTTTTTAATATAAGAGAGTTAATGAAATTTATGATAATACCAGTTAGTCCAAATTTTGGGGTTTAGCAGGAATTGATGCTCTCCAATGGCAGTTCATGTTTATGTTTATTTATCTGTGTGCAGCCCTTTGAACTTCTGCCAGAAAAATAATGAAACATTTCCAGTTTGACCTAATTTTTATAAATTAGCATAGAACAACTTAGAGTTCTTGCAATTATCAAGTCATATTTTGTTTTTTTCTTAGTAATGGAAGTTGCTTTCTTGTTACTTTTTGTTATCTAATTTCAGCAACAGTTTTGATCACTTTTAATATTCAAATATTGCTAATATAAAGGAAGTAAATATTTTATAGAACATAAAAATGATTGCACAGTTTATGCACTTCAGTTTGTCATAATTTCACTTCCTAGGTCCTTCTTTCTAATTCCAATAAGTTTCTTGCTTATGTAACCTAATATTCTAATTTTAACTTTAGAACCTATTAAGAAAGGAAGAGTGATCACATAGAAAAGAAGATAATATTGTTGCATTGTTAGCTGAATTACAGTGCATATTGCAGTTGTAATAATGCTTCACTGAATTAGTTTTCTCTAAATACATAGTTGAAGAGTTAACATTTCAAATAGGAACTTGCACTGATATTATCAATGACAAGATAGAGTAATTGCATCTGATATTACCGATTTAAAACAAAAACTTGTGAAAATTCTCAGTTGCTAGCTGAAAATTTATAGTCAGTTTTCTTATTTGTCCTACAGATGGCTATCAGTATACAAATTAATCTATCTAGGATCCATCTTGGATCAGTTAAAAATAAAGTCATCTACCTGTAACTTTGTTAGAAAAATATATACACAGAGAAAAATAGACTCATTATAGCAAAGGCAAGAATTTCACCTTCTGCATAGTTGTTAACACGAAATTTTGTCAGTCATGAAAATGTAGTTAAGTCATGAAAGATATCAAAATGAATATAAAGTTGGAACAGGACTAACATGAAAAGATGGAAGAATGAATATCATATTTGTAATATTAGACTTATAATCAAACTTATCACTGAAGCTAATTCATTTGTTTAAAGCAGTCATCACTAATCTTTTCTATGTGTGGACCAATTTCCAAATTAATAAAATGATGATGAAGTTGCATTTATTTTCAATTACTTTTTGTTTTCTTTTTTTGTATTAAACCTTTTTTATTGTTATTCTATTACAGTTGTCCCAGTTTTCTCCCCTTTGCCCTCCTCCACCCATCCCACCCCCTTACCCCAACAGTCAATTCCCACACTGTTGTCCATGTACAGGGATCATTCATACATGTTCTTTGTCTAGTCTCTTCTCCTTCTTTCTATCATTACCCCCCTCCCCCTGGTCACTTTCAGTCTGCTTCATGTTTCCATGACTGTGGTCTTATTTTATTTGTTATTTTGTTCATTAGATTCCCCTTCTAGGTGAGATCATATGGTATTTGTCTTTCATCAACTGGCTTTTTTCACTTAGCATAATATTCTCCAGTTCTATCCATGCTGTTGCAAAGGTAGGAATTCCTTCTTTCTTTCTACTGCATAGTATTCCATTGTGAAAATGTACCAGTTTTTTTAATCCACTCACTTACTGATGGGCACTTGGCTGTTTCCAGTCCTTGGCTATTGTAAATAGTGCTGCTATGAACATAGAGGTACATAGGTTTTTTTGAATTGGTAATTCTGGATTCTTAGGGTATACTTCCAACAGTGGAATCCCTGGGTCAAAAGGCAGTTCCATTTTTATATTTTTAAGTTTTTAAAAATCGTATACATTTTGGTAAGAAGCTATTGTGTCTTCAGTATGATTAAGCATTTTTTATTATATATTCATCTCTGAGTAGATGCATCTTTAACTGAAATTTCAGAAACTAAAAAGCAACTGATATTACTATATATGATACAGTTATAATGGTGCATTGAAATGAATTTTGTTCTTGAACAAAATGTTTTCTTTTTATTTGGTTTATTTGGTCTTCTCACAACTGTTTTTCTAAGCTATTTAATGGTAAAATACTGTTTTACTTTCTCTTAACATATATTTTAAATATATAAGAATTTTATGTATAATAAATATATTTATTTTTGAAGATTTTATTTGTCTATTTTTAGAGAGAAGGAAAGGGAAGGAGAAAGAGGGGGAGAGAAACATCAGTGTGCAAGAGAAACATTGATCTGCTGCTTCTTGCACACCCCCAACTGGGGACCCAGTCGGCAACCCAAGCTATGTGTACTGAACCAGCAACCTTTTGGTTCACAGGCTGATTCTCAATCCACTGAGCCACAACAGCCAGGACTACAGTAAATATATTTAAATCAAACAGACTTAATGCAATCCCCATGGAAATCCTAATGGCATTTTATTTCATTTATTTGTTTTTTTATTGTTCTAGTACAGTTGTCTTCATTTTCACCCCACCGTGGCCCCCTTCCCAATCCCATTCCTGCCTCCCACCCTTGAACCTACCCTCTTTGGCTTTGTCCATGAAATCCTAATGGCATTTTTTAAAGAAGAACAAAATTCATCAGATTTATATGGAACACAAAACACACTGAATAAACAAACCAATCCTGAGAAAAAAGAATGAGGCTGGAAGTATCACATTCTCTGACTTCAAATTATACTACAAAGTGAAAACTAATCAAAAAAGCATGTTACTGGCAGAAAAACAGACACACAGACCAATGGCATAGGCTTGGGAGCCCAGAAAAAAACACTTGTGTACACAGGCAAATAACTTTTGATAGAGGAGCCAAAAACATACAATGGAGAAAAGAAAACCTCTTTCAGTGAATGGTGCTAGGAAAAATTGGAAAGCCAGATGCAGAAGAATTGGAACTAGACCACTGTTTGTCCACATGTACAAAAATTAACTCAAAATGGATCAAAGACCTAAATGTAAGACCTGAAACAATAAATTACCATAATTTTGGACTATAAGATGTACTCCCCCCAAAATTTGAGGGGAATAATAGTTGTTAATGCTGCTGAGTTCTCTTTACATTTATATTGGTAAAATATTATGTTGTTTATGTTATTAAATATTTTACCACATTTTTTGCTTCAAAAAATTTTTTCCTATTTTCCTCCTTTAAAACTTAGGTGTGTCTTATGGTCTGAAAAATACAGTACTTAGACAAAAACACAGGTACTAAATTTAGGGGTCTTGGTTTTGGAGAGGATGTCATGAGTTTGACCCCAAAGGCAAAGGAAGTAAAGGCAAAAATAAATGATTGGGACTATATCAAATTAAAAAGCTTCTGCACAGCAAAAGAAACCAGCAACAAAACAGAAATGCAACCAATTGAATGGGAGAAGATATTTGCAAACAACAGCTCTGAGAAGGGATTAATATCCAAAATATATAAAGAACTCCTACAACTTAACATCAAACAAATAATCCAATTTAAAAATGGCAGAGGACCCTCTCCCAAGAAGATATACAAATGGCAGCAGATATATGAAAAGATGCCTAATTTCATTAGCTATTAGGGAAATGCAAATCAAAATACAATGAAATACCACCTCAAACACATTAGAATAGCTATTATCAACAAGATAAGTAATAAGTGTTGGCAAGTTTCTGGAAAAAAAGGAACCCTTATTCATTGCTGTTGGGAATGTAGAGTGGTACAACTACTATGAAAAACAGTATGGAGACTCCTCAAAAATTAAGGATAAGTTAGCATAGGACCCAGCAACCCCTCTTCTAGGTATCTACACAAAACATTTGAAAGCCTTTATTCGTAAATCTTTATGTATTCCCAAGTTCATTGTAGCAATATTGGTGTAGGCTAAGACATGAGAACAACTGAAGTGTTCTTTGATAGATGACTGGATAAAGAAAATGCAGTACATATATACTATGGAATACTTCTCACCATAAGAAAAGATGAAATACTGCCATTTGTAAAAACATGAATGGATCTTGTGAGTATTATGCTAAACAAAATAAGTCAGAAGAAGTGAAGAACCATATGATTCACTGATATGTGGAATATAAAACTAAAAGCAACAAATGAATAAACAAGAAAAATAAACAAAAACTTGTAAACATAGACAACAATATGATGGTTACCAAATGGAAGGGGGTGGAACAGGGAAAACCTCCTGGAAACTGGGGAGGGTTTGGGAGTAACTGGGGATGGAACCTGAACAGCAGACAGACTGAAGCTTCTGAACCAGTATACATCGCCCTGGCAACCAGGGCACACACTGGCCATGCGGGAATTCTGGGGGAGCCTTTATAAGGAGAGAGTGGGGAACCACACATTCTTGGATTGTTAACTCTTTCCTGGAGGGGCTAGAGTTCCTAGGGCCTGGGCTTTGGGGACTGAGTGGCCCCTGGAATGTTCCTGGGGCCCCACCCTGAGCTCTCCAAGGCCAGCCTAGAGTGCAGCAAGCATCAAGAGGGGAGGGGAGTGTGCAGGCAGTAGGCCCCGCACTTCATCAAAATGGGAGCCCGCAGTGACTGCCACCTGCTCATGGCCCACACCTCCAACTCCGGCCTGGCAGGCCTCATGCCTCTTCCCCAGACAAGAAGGCACACCAGCTGCTGCCCACCCTCCGCTCACACCAGAGCAGGACTGTCCGTGATGTCTCCAGCACAGCCGGGGGTACAGGACTCCCTGCTGCCCATAAGTTCCTTCAGCAGGAGCCTGGTGATGCTGGTTCCCTCATCACTGCTGATTTGCCTGTGGGACTGAAGACTTTGGGACCATTTGGGACTTAGATTCCACACAGTTGGTAGCCAGCTCTGCTGGAGGCAGGGTTCCACACTGGGATGTGTGCCTCATTGGACTGCAGCCTTTGGGGCACTACAACCCAATGCTCTCTCTCACCTGGAGAGCATCACATGGAGACTGAAAGCTGCACACAGGAGGCAAGAGCTGGGAAGTTCCTTAAGAATGGAGCTTCTATTGCACGGCCATCTGGAGTGATCTAGCAGTGCATCCCAGACCCCGACAGGGAGAGCTGCTGTGAGACATAGCAACTCAGAAACCCACAAGTGCATACCCCAGAGAACACGGGGACCTATTTGCATGGCCAGCTTAAGCTCCAAAAGGACAGATGAGCAATAATGGGGAACTTCTGGGTTTAGTTTTGGACTTCAAATCTTCCTGGGGTGGCTGGTTTACAGTGCTTTGCAAATGAGTTTCTCTTGAATGTTTCCAGTCCTCTCAAACTGGGTTTCCTGTTAATAAAAACCTGTTTCCTTCCATACAGATCTTTGTGGTATATGTATATACATGGCAACATGGGACTAGACCCCATGCTGCCTGGTAGAGGGGGCGGAGGATAATAAAGGATAAAGGAGATCAAATATATGGTGACAGAAGATTATCTGACTTTGGGTGGTGGGAACAACAGCTCAATGTACAGTTGATGTATCATCGAATTGTAGACTTAACCAATGTCACCCCAATAAATTCAGTTTAAAAATAATAAAATTAAGTTATAAAAAATAAGTATTTAACATATTTTAAAACAAAGATTTTACCTACTTCAATTGCTCTTTTTAAATTGTAAAAAATAAGTTAAACATACAGATATTTAATATTATATATTAATATTATATAATTAATATTATATAATATTAATATATTATATTAACATATATTAATATATATTATTATATATAAATATATTTATATATAATATATTTATATATTATTAATATATATAATATTATATATTATATATTTTAAAATGAAGGTTTTATTTTAATTGAGACTCTTTTCTGTAGACAAGCATTCCACGGACCACTTTGAAATAGCGTGAGCTTTGTTGTTCAGGTATGCATGTGTGTGTGTGTGTGTGTGTGTCTGTGTGTGTCTGTGTGTGTGTGTATGAAAGCAACTATGCTAAGGGTTTAAATTTTATATGACAAGTATTTACTCCAGTTATACTACACATTTACTGTCTCATCATTTTTATTATTTCTGAGGCTGCTAGTGAAAACATAACCAACCAGGAAAGCCAACAGACTGATTTCCCTCCTCCTGTCAGATCTTGTCTGTCTAGCCAGAGGAGTCCATCAGCACAAGCCTACAGGGAGCAGAAATGTGCTGGGTCTAGACAGAGTTTTTTTCCTGTATCTGTCATTTCTCCTCTACAAAATAAAAGAGGTGTTGAAATTTGACTGCAGGTAATTTGGAATTTATTGGGTTGTTATTTGGTTAGGATGCTTCTGGTGGCTTATAACTGACCTTAAATTATGTGAGTTATTAAATTATGACTAAAGCAATTAATGCCTACAAATAAGTGAAAGTGTTTTACATTTTAAAATTTTCACATGGTGTTTCACAGCCAAGGTCAAAATAATATGCATACCTAGGGCATAAAGGCCAACATACTAACAGCTTTAGGGTGTGCAGGGTGGAGGGGACTGAAGGGGAGGAAATGAGACAACTCTAATAGCATAATCAATAAAATATATTTAAAAAAACAAACAGTCACACATCAGCAAAACTGCTATGCAAAACAAATAAAAAATAAAACTAATACTGAAAAGCAAAAAACAAAAACAAAAAAACCCCACCTAATTTATAAATTGAGTTTTATAATAGATTCAGTAATTATTTCCCACTTTATACCAGGGATTGATTAAATCATGATGTAAATCTGGATATGATGTATCTCATTTGATACATTTTCTGAAGTAAAATTCCTTTAAGGTTTTCTTGGAAATCATTTTTACTTTGATAATTTTTTGATAAAGTAAATGACTTTACTTTGTAAAATGACTTCAGTCTTACAAATAAGATACATAACTGTGTTTTCAGAGCAGAGATAGTAGAGTAAATGTAGTTTAAACATTAAGAATTGGTATTGTAATATTTGCAGTGAAAGAATTCTGTTTTTATTTACATTTCAGTGCTGAGAAACTTTCATTTTTGTTTGTCGTAGTTGTAGCAAGAACATTATGTTCTAATATGGGCTTCAACTAGGGTACCAATTTACAGATCCTTTTGGATATACTTCCAACTTGAATTATTTGTTTCACATGTTACTAATGGAAGTAAGAACATTGTGAATGAATAGTAGGGATGTAGATGTGGCCAGTAGCACAACTGTATGTATCTACTTCCTTTCATTCTCGTACAACATTACTCACTGCGTTGGGTTTTTGTTTGGTTTCATAAAGGGTCTAAGTATGTGGAAAGGTGTGGGGCTATATCCTAGTGAAGATTTCGTTGTTTGGTTATGAGAGAAGAAAATACTTGTTGGGAATGTGACATTAGAAATTTGGCTTTGGAATGTTCCTGTATAATTATATGAGGAATTTCCAAGCCACATAGTAAGAATTTATAGTACTTTTGCAGATGGTGATCGTTAAGCAATAATTTGGAAGCTGCTTTAGGAAATAAAACAGTATTTTGCATAGAGTAATTATTTAGCCAGTGTTGGTTAAACTGAGGAACATTTTACCAGATACCTAAGTGCTGTTCTCATAATGCAGAACCGTACAAATTTTAACTCTTCGGCCAAATGAGAGCGGAGGGAGGGAGAGAGAATTGCTCCTTGAAATGAATTTGTTTAACTTTTAGAAAAGTTAACAGTGAAAAATTTTTTTCTTTTTAAAGTTAAAAACTTTGAGGCATATGTAGTTCAAAAAGTAATTTTCCTAACCAAACTTATAAATTCTGAGGTGCAAATGTAGCAAATTCAATTATGCTTTTGTTCATTTTGCATTCTGTCATCATCAGTTTATTATACTTGGGAAAGAATGATGGGGGTAGAAGTAATCAGGGAACAATTTCTTCTCACTTATGTCTGTCACTTACATAACCCTAGTATCTCCAATAGATAGGCTACAAGAGACCAGCTTGATTTATGTTCTTAGTGTATAGTCATAATCATCTTAACTGAGTTTAGTGTTTGCTGTGTCAGAATTATGTGCAGCCATCTAATTTGGGCTATTCAGTTTGCAATGATAAACTTGATGGCAGGTTTCTTAAATATTTGTGTGTTGTTGTTGTTGTTTATTTTTTTAAAGAGATTTCCCAAAGTTGCAGATGGCTGGCTCATCTCCAAATACCTCTTCAAGGTACTCTATGCTGGTGATATCTCCCGCCACTGAGCTGCACGGGAGCATGGAATTGACTTACTGGGGAGGGCTGTATCAGTTAAGTGATCTTTTTTAGTACATTGCATGGGTTTCGTAAAGCTTTCTGTTTTTGTTTTGGTTAATTTAGAATGCAAAAGTATGCTTATGTTAATTTTTAAATGAAATTTTTCTTATAATCACAAAATAAAATACCCTGTTTACTCTCCTTCCTCTCCATGTGACCTCCTCCATATTTCCATTAAGCTTCATTGTTTTGAGCACTATTTTATTAATCAAGTATATCTGTGTTATTTATATTTTATTAAAATGCTTAATGATATATGATTTATTGCTTATCTCCTCGATTTGTAAGTGCTGTGTAATAATAATATTTGAATGACATGCAAACCAGGGGCTCAGGAAAGTGGTATGAATTTTCAAAAATCACTTAGTAAAATATACACAGGCACTGTCAACAATAACTGCTGTGCCATTCTTGAACCCTTAGTGAGAATATATTGCTTTTCTCCCAGGTAGAATGCATACTCTTATTCACTTACTCAAAATTTTTTATTTGAGTTCCTGCTGTATGCAAAACACTGCTAGACCTCTGCACTTATGATCTAGCCATTAATTTTGTTTTAATTAGAAAAGAAATGTCATCATTTTAAAAGAAAACAGTAAAACAAAGGATAGAAAGTAGAAGAAAAATGTCTTTTTATTTCCCCAACCCTAATTCCCACAAATAATCATTTTAAACAGTTTTTTTTATTTATGTTCCCTATGTATACCCTTAATCAGGGTATACCCTGAAATAAATTATGTTCGATTTCTTCAGGTCTACACATTTATACTTATCTTTCTATATGAACTTCAGCCTTTGGTACTCTAATTAAATCTGCCAGTATCCTAAACCTTATATTAAAAATGCTGGTGGAAGAAACAATAAAACTTTTGTATCCTAGTTGGAAAGATGGTCAAATTACTGGGATAAATAAATCTATTAAGTCAAATTCAGTTTTCAGAGTTTCAGGTGAACTTGTTTAAGTTTTGGTTTTGAAAGATTAGTTAATAATTGGTTCATTTTTGTTATATAGATACATACTTTAGATGTTTGTGATAAACTTATTACCAGTGAACAAGAAATTAATTGTAATAAGGGATAATTATATTTTATAAATTAGTAACTGTGATTCATATTTGCTAAATAATTTCTTTGAAGCATCTTATAAGTAACATACACAACTAGCAATACAAGTACAATGATCTAATCTAGACTCTGACTTCTTAAGATTCAAAGTGTAAAGTTATTTTTAAAATATCTAAATTTGTTATATTTTAATAACATTAATGATATTTTATTTAGAACATTATTCAAGGTTATAATTTTACCTTCAAAGATGAGTGGTTTAATAAAAATATAAACATCAACTAATAATACTAAATAATTTTTTTTAAGAAAAGATTCTAACCTCTTAAAGAAATGAGAGTTTTCTCTGTTTAGTAAAAGATAGTGGAAAATATCAAACAGATTTTATAAGTTAGCAGAAAGAAACCTAGGACTGTTATAAAATTTATAGTAGAAAGTTAAATATCTAAATATTAATATATTGCCAACAATAAATCAACAAGTAATCAATTTCCTTTAAGTATCTGAAAACATTTGCAGTGATATCCAAAGGATTTATTCAAATTTGATGTGACCATTTTTATTACCACATTTCGCCATGTGTAACGAGCACCCACTTTTTTGTGCACATTATATACAGGATTATTATACCCCATGGTATGCAGTGATTATGCCCAAGCATAATGCACATCCTTTTTTCCCCCTCAGACATTTGGGCAAAAATGCACATTATACACAGCAAAATACAGTACTTGTCTAGATGAATAGGGGCTCCAAGGCAATAGTCTTTAATATCACCTAGGTGATGTATTGTAATGCTAAAAGAACTTCAGCTTGTGAAACCTGTTTTTCATTTGCTCTTTACATAGTAAAGTACTAATAAAGGGTGGAGAAAGGAAGTTACTTAACAGATTTATTTATATTTTATATTATACTATCTAAAGATTATGTATCATTAACCACTGCTTAGTAGAGAACCACTATAAAAATTTTAGTTCTTGTTCTTGGAAAGAAGGTTTCATTCTAGCCAAAAAATAAGATATAAGCAAACCACAAACATATTTCATGAAGTTAATAGATGTTTAATTTAAATAATATAGAAGAGTAAGTTTAAAATAATTTTGGATCCTAGAAATTACATGTTATTTTTAGGTGCTGAAAATGAGGCAGTTTACTGGGAAAGATATCACATAGCTGTTAGGAGCAGATCACCTTTTGGTCTAGCAAAAATTTTGTGCCTAAAATGAATTAGAGTTAGATTGAAGGAATGGGAATAAGTTTCAAAAAGTTGTCTGTCATAGGTAAAAAGTCAACTTCTAAGAATTTTTTAATATATATATATTTGAAAGCGTATTGTGCATCTGTACTCCTCAGACCTTTAAAAAGAGAATTGTTAATGACAGCATTTCTTCTCTGGAATAAAATTTCTTCAAGATACAAATTAGTCAGTTTCTTGTAATGTGATTTGCTTTTGTGGCTATTTCTAAAGGAAATGGGAATATCTTGGAAGTGGTTATTCATTACTTTAGTGGTTGTTTTTAAAGTCATGATCAGCTGGTAATTTTGTTTTTTTTTTTAATTTTCTCGTTAAATGCTGGTTACAGATTAAGTATGTCTTTTGCTAGCAGTTAATATTTGTACAAGTAAAAGTGATGTTCAAGTAATAATATTTCAAATAACCAATTGAACCTTTCTATTATTTTTAATTGAATCCAAACCTTTTCATAGATGCAAAAATTACTTAATTATTTATATAAAATTCTAGGATCTACAGACAATTTACATGAGAACATTTAGAGGTTCTAATAAGGGAATCCACCTTCTGTTAATCAAAACCAATATTTTGAATGTGAACAACAATTCAGTGTGTTGATTTAAGCACTTCACGTCGGAAACAATGTACATGGAAGAGGAGGGAAGGAAGCATCAAGCCAAGTCCTCCTCACATCTAGTTTGTTGAGTACATTCTATGAAGATACTGCTGGTTTTTAAACCCTGCAAGTTATGATGATATGCCATCCTATTAATTGTTTAGTTTCTTAGTTTGTATTCTGGGAAATCTTGTCATTATCTCTTGGGTAAAAGTCTTATAGATCATATATCCTACCCATAGCTGGAGTCCTAAGGATTTAGTGCCCTTTCCTTCTCTGTTTAACCTAGTTCTAGATTTTTAGTTTTTCTTTATCTTTGTTTCCTCTCCTCCAAAATGGAACTTTGTTATATTCTTTTGGTTTCTGACAGCTTTACTTTCCTGTTTTTCCTCAGCTGTGTCAAACTCATGAGGTTTAAAATAAAGTCACCAGAGAAACTTTGTGGTTCTCCCTTTTCCTTTTCCAAGATCCCTGCCAGTGTTTAGTACTCCTTTTCCTGAGGGAAGTCTGGCAGCTATACTTCTCTTTTTAAAATTATAGAGTTATTCCAATCAATAGTAGGTAAAGAAAATTACTTAAGATGACACATTTTAGGAAGGCAAATTTAGAATGGTTGATATGGGACAAGGTCAGATTGGGGAGTAAATTTTAAAGGTTTTCCTAGGTTCTAAGCAAGTAATGGGAGAAACTTAACTTTTCATTTCATTTCACTTTGTGGTGCAAGGGGAACTTGGGTCCCTTAACTGTTTATGTGATAGCAGTAATAATAATAGTATTAGTTGTTAATATCTGTATTGGACTGTATAGTAATTGCCACACACACACTATCCAATCTGCCAGTGTTCTCATGGAGATACTCCAGTTATTGTCAATTTAAAGAAGAAAGACTGACAGAGTGAAGGCATTTGCTCAAGATTGCACAGCTGGAAAGTGATCTGACTCAAAAGCCCCTATTCTTAACCACTAGACACCTGCCTCCTCTCCAAATGGCTAACAAATTGATGACTTGAAAATTGCCCCGAAGACAAACTATATTGAGATACTGTTCCAGGAGCTTTAACTAAAGAAGAGAGGAAGCTGAGGAAAGCAATGGGGAGAGATTGAGAGGAAGAAGGGAGATTATACATACAGTGTTCCTATATATTTCTGTTTGTTGGTAATATTTGATTTTTAAAGAGACCTTTGAGTTATTTATATTTGTTTAGAATATTTGTAATCTAGCATGGAGACATCTTGAGGCCTTGAATTCATGGAGACATCTTAAATTCAGATTGTCATTGAACTATTACTATAAAAGATGCTAATTAGATTTTTAAAAAATTCAGATTTTTACATGCATTGCAACTGAAATGATCTGTTTTCTGTTGCTTTATCAGTTTATTTCTTTAATAAATATTTATTGAATGCCGACTGTGAGCTAAGGACTGTGTCAAGTGCTGGAAATTGATTTAAAGACAAATAAGATACAATCCCTGCCTTAGCATTTTTACCTCTTAATATGTGAGACAATCAAGTGAACAAGTAAGTATAAGGATAGGTAAGGAACTGACTCACTGTGGAGATCACACATGGCTTAACTCATGGCTTTTTGTAAAGGGCCTTAAAATGTCCTGAATGATGATTGGAGTTACCTATCACTATGTGTAGGCTTTCTATTGGTTGATTGACCATAAGTATATTATTAGAAATACCAGAGGGATCTTTTTATTATTTTATTTTAGAAATTTTATTTTTTAAGATTTTATTTATTTACTTTTTTTAGAGAGAGGCAAAAGAAGGAAGAAAGGGAGAGAAACATCAGTGTGTAAGAGACACATAGATTGGTTGCCTCTCACACTCCCCCAACTGGGGACTGGGTGCAAAACCCAGGCATGTGCCCTGACTGGGAATCGACTGGTGATTTGGGTCCATAGGTCAAGGTCAGTGCTCAGTCCACTGAGCCACACTGGCCAGGGTGGATCTTTTTAAAAATACCAATGCCTGAGTCCTCCCCTAAAGATTCTGACTATTTAGTCTTGGTGGGGCCCAGACATAAGTATTTTCAAAAAGAAGCCCAGGTATTTTTAGGGGCTGCCATGGTTGGAAATTATTCAAATATTGTATCAGACATAGCTCCTAAAATGTGCTTGCTGACAAGAATACTTTTTGATGTTGCTTAGAGAGAAGCTATTACTTGGGAAGGGAAGGTTTGAGATAGAAGTAATTAATTGAAAACAAGCACAGATTTAAAAATATAAAAGCTAATATTTCTACATTAAGATTAAATAATTTCTGCCCTGGCTGGTGTGGCTCAGTGGATTGAGTCCTGGCCTGTGAACCAAAGGGTCACTGGCATGTGCCCTCCAGTCAGGGCACATACTTGGGTTGCAGGCCAGGTCCCTTGTAGGGGAAGCGTGAGAGGTAACCACACATTGATGTTGCTCTTGCTCTTTCTCCCTCCTTTCCCCCTCTCTAAAAATGAATAAAATAAATTTAAAAAATGTTAAGCAACTTCCCTAGGTAAGATCAGTTGAAGAAAGTATTAAGATGTCTCTCATCCCATTTAAAAATACTGAGTACAAAACAGTTCCAGTGGATCTACTACTCAAAGTCCTGCATAGAAATATTAATACTAAATACGATACACAGAAGAGAAAATTTCTTCATAAACAGATACATAATTACTCAAATCTTAAAGATTAGACTGGTAAGTTCCTGAAGGACTTCTCCTGGGTTGGTGATCAGAAGAAAGCAGATGAATGACAATTACAGGGGAACTTTATGGCTTTATGGATGAGAATGGGTGGGTAGGAGATTATAAACCATTAGTGAATGTAGGAATCTGATTATATTTACTTATAGGATAGACCACACACATTATTCTACTTCCTTAAAGTATTCCTATGAAGAAGAGAAACAAGATTATGTTTTTATTTATTTATTTTTCATTTTTCTGAGTAGAAAAGGCTTTAGAGTATAACTGGTGACATTTAAAGTAATGCTTAACTAGAGCTACCAGGAAATTTATCTGGGTGATACATAAAAGACAATGTTAGAATAATAGGATATTAAGCAGCAAAGATTTCTTTTTTTTTATTTTCATTGTTGTTCAAGTACAGTTTTCTGCCTTTTACTCCCAGCCCACCCTCCCAGCCCTCCTGACCTCCTTCCCATTTCCACACCCACTAGTTTTTGTCCATGTGTCCTTTATACTTGTTCCTGTAAACCCTTCCCCTGTTCCCCTGAAATTCCCTCTTAGTGCATAGACCCTTTTTACTCCATTTAGTTGGGTTTTCTTAAGAAAACTATGATTTGGATTTATTGAATATATTATCGAAGGTAACATAACTAGGTAAAAGTAGACCAGGATTAGATTTAAGATTTTTGAATTGAGATTGGCTCTTTCCATCATAGCACACCACACTGGCTTTTATTTTTCCTAGTATTGTTGGTATTGTATTTTGAATTTTCTAGTCTAATTTTCTTTTACTGTGTATTGCAATTTGTCTCCTGAAGGTCAAGTAACCTGGTTTGGTTATGAAAGTCCTCGTAGCTTCTGGGACTATATCAGAGTGGCTTGCCGGAAGGTTTCACAGAATTGTATCTGCAGCATTGAAAATATGGAAAATGTCAGTTCCTCTAGAGCTAAGGTAAGACGTAAATAATAACATGCAACGTGCATAATCCTCAGCAGTCTCGACCCAATTATAACATTTTGAGCTCTTTGCTATATAAAATATTTGTTTTCTTTTCTTTGTTGGAATTAAGCATTGTCAGAGGCTAGTTTCCTTTTGTATTGCACATAGTTATTTTAGAATGCTCTTGAATCCTCACTTTTGCCTTATGAATAGCCGGAAAGTATGAAGCTCATCACTACTTAGAAGAACAAGGAAATATTTCCTATTATTTGAATTTTCTATATTTTTGAATTACCTAAACCAGTGACTCTCAGTGTCCTGCAGAACGCTGGGGGTCCATAATGTCAAAACTATTTTCATATAACAGCAAAAAATCATTTACATTTTGCAGTGTGTTCACATTTTCATTGCTAATGCAGAAGCAATGGTGGGTAAAAATGCTTGTGCCTTAGCCCAAATTAAGACAAAGGCATTAAGCTGTACTAGTAATCATTGAATTCTTCCCCACCATCAGCTCAGTTTTTAAAAAAGAAAAAGCCACTTTCAGTCAAGAGTGTCATTGATGGTTCAGTAAACATTAGTAATTTTATTCAATCTTAACCTTTGAGTACCTTTTTCATATCCTGAATGACAAAATGGGAAGTGCACAAAAAAGCATTTCTGCAGCATGTTGAAACATGATAATTGTGTCAAGGAAAGTTCATGCAGTTGTTTGTATTTTAAACGGAACTGGACATTTTTGCCATGTAATGCTGGTTTTATTTGAAAGAAAAATGTAGGAACTATAGTTCTTTTAGACATTTGGTAGACATTTCTTAAATATCAATGAACAAAGTGAGCCTATTACTTCAAGGAAAACAGTTGACAGTATTTGTGGCCAATAGTAAAATTAAAGCTTTTGTGTAAAAATTAGAGGTTTTGAAAGCTTGTATTCACCATCTTAAGCTTGATAGCTTCCCAGTACTTAAAGACTTTTCTGGTAATGTTGATGTTAACAAATGTATTTTTTAATTGTTTAATGAAATGTGTTAACATGTCATAGACCGACAGTAGCTCACATTTTCCAAATGACAGATGCTTGGTATTCTAAAATCATGCATGAGTAAAAACATCCATTCAAAGTACAACAGACCAATAGATTTAATGTAAAACAGTACGAGAAGTTCATTAGGTGGTTATAAATTTCATGTTGAAATTAACCTTTAAGAAATGATTACTCATTGAGTTTTGATGTAGAACCAAAGGAGAATATCCAGAGTTACCTGAAAAGGCTACTAAAAGATTTATTTTTCCAACTATATATCTTCGTGCAGCTAGATTTTCTTCATATGCTTAAATCGTAACACCACATTGGGACAGGTTGAATGTAGAAGCAGGTATCTCGTTCTCTTTAAGCCATATGTTCAGGAAAAAATGTAAAAACAGCCACTTTTCTCATTAATATTTTAATTTAGAAAACATAATTTTTTCACAAAAATGTTATTTATGTTAACATATAATGGGTTTATTTTTTTGATTACTTAGTATTTTAAAGTTTCTAGTTTTGACTTGTAATAGAGTAAATATCAATGAAATATAAACTACATAAAGACTCTTTGGAGTCCTCAATAATTTTTCAGTTTGTAAAATGTCAGAGCTGCTAATATAAACTATATCAGCCTTAGTTTAGGAGGTTTTTTGTTAACTGGATTGTCATTTTAGCTTTCCTTACTGTTGTACACAATAATTACAGAAGAAACTAGTAGAAAATAAAGACTGAAAATAGTTATGATGGTTTTAACATCAAGACATAATTCAGTTCATTATTCCATGATTATCAACATAAATTATAAGTCTGTATAATAAACACAATGATCATCTTTTGAAAGAGTAGTTTCTAGGTTTATTGTTCCTATATCTATTTTCATTTAGAAATTCTTTTGGAAAAATAGCTTCCATTTTGTAAAAATATGGGCTGAATGTTTAAGTTTTTAAAAATGATTTATAACATTTAAATTCAGTGACATAATTACAAACATAGTTAAATAGCTTAAAACTCATATTATGCAAGTGTATTTTTGGATAAAGTTGTCAGCGGTGATTCTTGCCGCCTTTTAAAGTTGTGCAGTTCACTTTGTGAAACCGCTGCTCCCTGCTGCGCAGCCTCCTGTCGGTCTCTCATCAAGGGCTCGTTGGAACCCCAGTCACCTTTCTGCTGCACTGTCTTCTAACTCTTTTAGATTGGATGGGTTTTCTTCCGCCTCACGTAATTCTTAGGCCAATAAATATCTTCATTTTTAAGTCAATTATAACTACATTTTTTCATTAAAAACTTTTTGTCATAGATGTTTCATCTTGTTTTTTTTTTTATTGTGTGGAATAGGTTTTTTTTAGTCACAATTATTGTCTTAGTAGTCCTTTGGCCTTCATTTTCTTGAAATATTGAATGTATTCATGTATTTGCTTCCTAATTGTCTGGTCTACAGGTTTTAAAATGTATAGTTTGAATTCTCCTTTGCATCTTAGTTGAGTTTGTATCAGTTTTCCTTATGGTTTAAGAATAATATCTTGGTTTTTATAGGTTAATGTGAAAAGACTAGCTATAATTTAAATGAATCAAGCCTATGAAAATAGAAAGTACCAAGGTGCTACATAACATTTTTTCTTATGTTCAAATACAAAGTAGGAGAGATTAACATGACAAGTGTGTCCTGAATTCTTTCAATATAGAGGAGAATATATTTATAGAACCTGCACACCTCAAAATACAAAAGGTAATCAAAACATTAACAAACATTAGAAATGTCACATTTGGACCTGGGTGGACCCAAGAAACGCAAACCCTAGCTCACCACCTTTCTTAATGAGACTCTCAGGATTAGGCCCTGCACAGCAAGATGCTGCCCAGCAGAGAAAGTTAATATTTATTTTATAAAAAAACAGTGTTCAGTATCAAAACACCATAAAACACTCATGTTCCAAATCCAGCATTTATGTTTTTGTTTTGACCAGGCCTCAAACAGATTCCACTTCGGAAAAGAGAGATCTATGATTTACCTGTTTATGCTGGGAAAAATCTGCAGGCGAAGATTGCTTCTGTCTTTATTCATTGCAGTGGGAAGAGAAAGTACTTAATCTACTCAGTGAAGCACACCTGCCTAGTGTCAGGATTGAAAGATTAAACAAATACTTCAGATGGCTGGTTTACTGGGCCTTTGAGCTACAGTCTGGAGTGACTAGTAGCATATATAGTGCTCTCATCAAGCCTTGACATGTGTGAAAACATCCCAGAATCAAAGCACCAAACTTATTTGCTAAACAATGTGCAATTCTGTACCCTTGGGATCAAAATAGAGCTTCATTTTTAAATTCAATATGAAAAGTGAGATTCACTCTGATTTCATTTTCAGGATTATGTGGATGACATAGTAAGCAGGAAGACAAAATGCACTTTAGAGCAATGACTAGTTCAGCGTAGAAACATTCTGTAAATTTAGTTGAGTTGACTGAATCAGGAATATCTGTGTCCTAGTACTACTGTACAATACAGATTCACTTTGTAGAAACTTGCCATCATGGGAAATTTGATATATAGTCACTGTAAGCTAAGATCTATGAACTACAGACTTTTCCCTGTATTTGCATTGTCTGTGACTAGTTGAACCTATTTTCTAGAGCCTAAACATAACCTAACGATGGAATAAAATATTCAAGTTGAAGGTCATGCTTATAATTGTTCCATCTCAGGTGTATTTGCATTTATTTTTTCTACAGTATGCAGGGTTTCTGGGACATAGGATTTCTGTACATCAATTATTTTAGATTTCAGAGTAGAATTAGCAGCCTTAGAAAAATAACTTCATCTCAACAGTCATATTTCATTTTCTTTTGAACTTGCCTGTCTTTCCCATCTGCTACTGGGCTGATTACTTATAAGCATAATATATGACCTCTGCCAGGAACTCCCCTAGTTGCATATTAAGTTACTATTCCTGATTTTGCAGATATCTCTGTTGGATTTTATTCATATTCCAACTGATTTCAAGCTTGATAAGTCCTTTTTTCCCTTTAGTTTTATTTTAGACCTCATACTTGAGTATGAGTTCTTGAGTTCTTCTTGTCTTCCTCTATGTCTTATGTGTGTGCATGTGTGTGTTTTGTTTCTTCTTAAGAATAGTTACTGGTTTTAGCTAGGTCTGGCTTTCCTAGTTTGTGGTTGCTTACCCTTTACATTTCATCTCTTATTGAATTTAAGATATTAGGCCAGTTTCTGAATATGCTAGTCAAATCAACCATTAGAATATCCATGTGTCCCTCCATCTGACAGATTTTTACTGAGCACTTATACCATGTCAGAACTATAAATGTAATCCTTAATGCATATGATATATGTCCCTAATCCTGCCTAGTCTTTTTTGTCTCTTCTTGTTTACTTTTTCCCTTGCTCAGAAGCTGGTGTCGTCACTGCTATGTCCCAGAGGCAGGTTAGCTAAATGCTCCACTGAAAGAGGCAGAGGCAAAGGGGCTATTAATGATAGCTACGCTGGAGTTACCAAACACTCTAACTTTGCAGTAAAATATAATATTGCAAAGAGACCATTTACATGATCGTTTTCTATTATTGACTCACAAATTTATCTCCCTTTATAACCACCACTTGACATTTCCTATCCCTGGTTCTTTATTATGATGACCCTGAATCTGGAATAATGTCAGAAATACTTAGGAAGTTTTGAAAATAAACAATGTCCCAGGAGAAACCAAAGATACTCTGATTCTGCCCATTGGTTTAACACCATATCCACTTTAAATACAAATCTTTTTAAAATATTGCATTTTTAATGTCATTTCTTTTCTCCACTTCCAACTGGTGGCTCCAGTGCCTAGTAGCTATGAGTAAGATATTTATCTCCTTTAGTTTTATTCACTTACTTAGCAAGTATGTACTGAATGCCTGCTGTGTGCCAGAAACTTTGTAAATGCTGAGGATATGCTGGCAGTGTTGAAGGAGATGGCAAAGAACAATGTTTACATCCATCATATTTTAGTAATACAACAAGCAAGTGTATATATAATATCTCAGGAGAAATTAGAAAGTGATAGGAGTGGTAGAAGACATAGGGAAGGATTCTGTGAGGCAATAATATTTGGGTCAGGATGTGAATTATGGGAAGAAATGTGCTGTTCAAATATTAAGCTGAGGAAGCAAGGTGTAGACTAGGAGATACAGTCATGATTAGGAGTTTGGATATCATTCTCAATGCAGTGGGGAGCTACTTGAGGGTTCTTTTTTGCATTTTTTTTAAAAAAGGAATAGAGAAGTATAATCTGATTATGTTTTTAAATGATTAACTGGGTACAGTATAGAGAAAACTTAGAAAGGAGGGGTAGGAGCAGAGAATCAAGTTAGAAGGGTTAATTGGAGTCTAAAAAGATGATCATGGAGTAAGAAATTAGTAATATCTGCTTTCAGTGAAAATGGGATAGCATTTATTAGAGGAACTTTTCTGCCAAGAACAATGATAAAGGATGTATGAAATGCATAAAGCAACCAACTTAAGACATAAGAGAACGACCAAGGCGTGAGAACTTCAGTGGTCACAATCCTGGAGAGGGTGGTTATGAAGTGTGCCCTACATTCATCTTGGCTTTTACCTACGGTTATTTGTTCACTTCATTATAGAGGCTAAGCAGAGAGTGTAGAGGGTTAGTGTCTCTGGCTAGTGAAACAACTTGGGTCTTGGAACTGCCAGTGAAACCAGGACTTAATTGAGAGGAAAGAACTGCAAAGCAATGTGCCTGAACCTGTACATGCAGTGTTCCTATGAGATGTTTGCCAGCTCTTAGTCATCTGAAGCACAGAGCAAAAGTCTCATAAAGCAAGCTGAAAGTAGCAGGTAGGAGGCTTAAAAAGCCAGTCAAAGGTTTCAGTCCTGTACTGGAGAGAAAGACCTTAGAATTCAAGGTCAATCTAATTGGAGGGGACCTGTAAGCACTTCAGGCTTTTATTTGAGACCCTAGAGGCTATCCCTTGGAAGTATGGGAAATTCAGATGAAGACCAGCCTGAAAAAGGTCTAAACGTGGTACCTTAAATGGTGCATGCTGATTTTCAAGTTCATTGTCTACCTACCAAAAGAAAAATTAATCTATCCTAGAGAAAGGTAGTATTAGAACTGCTACAGATTTTCATATACAGTGTCTACTATTCAATAAAAAATCACCAGGCATTTCAGGAAACAAGATCAAATGACCAAAACTGAGATATAAAAAAGACAGTTGAAACAGACCATGGGAAATGAAGATAATGGAATTTTAAGTAATTATAATAGGTTTAAGAAAACACACATAAAGATAATAATAGAGAACTGAAAAATATAAGAAAATCCAAATAAAAACTCTAGGATATCCATTTTAATGAACACATACAGAACATACAAAAAAATTGATCATTTGTTGAGTTATAATTCATCTCAGTGAATTTTAGAGGATTGAAATCATATAAACTATTCTCTAATGACAGTAGAATTAAGCTAGAATTAATAATAAAGATAACTAAAAAAATGGTTGACTAGAATAAATCAATTTCATGGAGGAAAAAAATTACAATTAAAATAAAAATATTTGGAAAGTAATATTTGAAAATACATAAAAATTTCTAATTAGAGGAAAATAGGTAGGCTTAAATACACTTTTATGTATTTTTTAAAAAAAGAATAAAGGCTGAAAATCAGTCATCAAAATTTTCATCTCAAGAAGCTATTAAAAAAATTAATAAATTCAAGGTAGAAGGAAGGAAATAATGAAGAGACAAAACCCAAAATTGGTGTTTGTAAAAAGATTAATACAACTTGATAAAACTTCTAGCAAGATGAAGAATAAAAGAGAGAGATTATAAATCTCTAGTCCCAGGAATGAAGAAGAGCCCCACTCCAGAGACCCTACAGACATTAAAAATCCTAAAAGAAATTATTATGAATAACTTCATACCTATAAATTTGAAAATTTAGGTGAAATGGGCAAATTCTTTGATAAAATATCACTTACAGAACTAACACAAAAAGAAAACATCTGAAAATTCTGATACCTGCTAAAGAAATTGAATCTATAGTTAAAATTCTTTCCCTTACAGTTGCATTTTCAAATTGAATTTTCTTATTATCATGGATAGGTAAGAATTCTTTGTATTTTATGAATGAGTCTTTCATCAAATACATATAATGCAAATATCTTTGTACACTCTGATTTGTCCTTTTATTCTCTTAAATGATTACAATTCCTTGAAATAGGAAGAATGGTAGAGTATATGGGTGTTAATTCAGTTAGGTTGGTCACTTTAGTGGTTGTGAGGTGAGTTTCCTGTTTTCTAGTTGTCTGTTTTTTGTTCCCGCATGTGGTGAAGTAGGGATAGTATTGTAACCCAGCTCACAGTTCCTGGGAGGATTAAATATTTTGATGTGTATATAAAGTTCTTACAATAGAGCCAGGTGTATATTATTACATTCTAAAGAAGTGTTGACTACTTTTCACTTTTTTTAAAAAACAGAAACCTGCAGTGACAAATTAATATTTGTGTTTCTGGGGAAAAAAAGCAAAACTTCATTGGTTCATCATCACCTAACTAACTGGTAAAATCTAAAATATTAAACCTAGTTTTCTCACTCCATGGCCCCAAAACTTTCATAAATGTCTATTTATCTTCTGTACTACTAAAAATTCTTTTGTTGAAAGAAGCAGTTAAAATCATCACAATTTATTTTCACAACATAACAGATAATTCCACAAACGTCCAAGGACAGGAAACTAGGTGTAGCCCAGTTTTATATGGATTGAGATTAATAAATCAGGAAGCAGGACTTCCTCATATTTCTCATCTAGCAAAAGCATAGACTCTCGTGTCTGACCTTCTCTGGGGAGCAACTTCCCCTGCTTCTGTTTTGGTGAAATCCTGGCCTTTAAGGCTACCACTTCTAGTAAGGTAGCCACTTCTAGTAATTCAGACTACCACTGCTAGTCTCTGTGTCTTTTAAATTTCAAGAATCTTGAGACTGCTGGCCAGTGGCTTGCCTCTTCCTTCTGTTTTCCAGTCAGCCACTGCTAGTTGTAGTTCCCCTGGGCTTAACTCAGAGAGAACAATGGAGTGAGCCCTGGGGAAGGTAAAAGGGGTTCTGAGCTTGGTGGGCAGATTGACTGGGGTGCTAACTGCACTCATATCTTCCCTCTGTTTCTCAACAATACTGCTGCTTCTAGCCTGACAGGTATTATCAATGGTCTATATTTGACTCCTTTTTGATCCTTCCTGTCTGAGAGTTTGGTGAATTTACTAGAGTTGGAGTCATCTCTAAAGACTGCTTTTTTTTCTCCACACAGGTAGTCGACCATCATAAGTATTGATTAATGTCACCTTTATTCCCAACTGTCATTGCAGTGTTTTGATTTTCTATGTAGTTGACCTTCCTGGACTTTCTGGAGATCTGTGAAAGGATTCAGTGAAAACGAAAGTAATTGAATTTTAAAATTATCACTACAAATATAACCTCTTATAGTCTTTCATTCTAAACAAATAGTCCAGAAGAAATGTTTTAGATTATAAAAAAATTAATTGGTTAGTCCCAACTAAGTAAACATAAACTATTCACATTTAGTCAGAATTGTCTGTTTCTGTGATTTTGTGCTAGAATATGCTTCTGGGATATTTTTGTTGTTTGATTGTTCTTTCTGGTTTAAATATTTGGTAACTTTTTTTTAGGATGTTCTGGGGGCATCAAATTCAGTAACTCATGATTTGGATGCATGATCAATAATAAAATTTGATTCATAATTAGTTGTCTAAAACCTCCCTCTGGAAGGTTAGGTGAGACATTTTCTTAAGCAAGTGGTGTGAAAATTGTTATTTTTTTATTAAAGAGAATGGACTCTGTGTCTCAATCTTTCTAAGGGGATTCATTTTATTAAGCTTGTTGATTTGGGCATAGAAGTAGAGTGTTATGTCTTCTGATTACATTCTGTGATTTAAAAGAAGACCATAATCCAGGTAACTCAGTATTAATGGTTCTCTTTCTTCCGAGGATAGAGAGTTAATCTGGCATGCTTAACCTTTACCTTCAGAGAAACAAAATCTATTCTATATGTAAAAATGTACCCATTATCTACTTACAAATTTTTAACTTTATCAAATATATTTTGGATGGGTTCTTAACATATTAAAATACTTACATTGTTGATGATGCAATGCGAAAAATGTTTTAATTTCTAATGTCTTTTCATATTTGATTTTTTTCTTTTTCTTTTTAGGGGAGAGCTTGGATCAGAGTAGCACTCATGGAAAAACATTTATCTGAGTACATCTCCACAGCTCTGAGAGACTTCAAAACAACCAGGTTTAAAACTCCTTTTAATTTTCAAATATATACTTAAAAGAGTCACATAAAGACTTAGAAATAAGAATAGAATGAAGACTCATTCATTTCTAAAGTCCTCATTATTTCCTACTTTTCATACCACTCAGATAAAGTCACTATCTTTCCAGGAAACTGCAATTTGTCAACTAAATGTAATCTACCGTGGTTTATCTTTTCAGGCTTCACATTATGCCTAGGATATCTCTTTTCAAATTATTTCTAATTCTCACTTTTTCAGCACTTGAAGTTTCATTCTTTGTACAGACATTTTCTTCACTTTTTATAATAAAGAATATAAGTGAACCATTAACCACTACAATTCACATACATATTTATATTTATTTATTATAAATATTTATATAATTCACATACATATTTATAATTTATGAGGGCTTGACTGTCTCTTTAGAGTAGTCTGTAGCAATGTTGTTTTTCTTGGGTTGTATACCATGTTTTTTTTTTTTTATTTAAATGAATGTTCAAGTACAGTGTATACCATGTTTTGCCATGCACCCACAGCAAATGTGCACCCACGTTTTTGGCCCAACTTTCAGGAAAAAAACCTTTTGTTTTAATTTGTTAATTCAGTTATCTTATTTATTTATATTTAGATACTAGTTTTTTATATTATAAAGGAGTTTTAGCATTTATTTTTGAACATGTTATGGTACAAGAAATTTTATGTAACATAATTGCAAAACACAAGAACAGATACAAGATATTGCAGGAACTGGCCATGTATAATGCACATCCTTATTTTTCCCTCAAGAATTTGGCCAAAAATGTGCACATTATACACAGCAAAATACAGTATATGTACATGAGAAATGATATGCTGTACCATGTGAAAAATGGAACTTTCTTAACTTTTGTGGTAATAAAAAAAGGTGCATATTAGGACAAGAGTGTTTCCTATGAAACTCTGGTCAACTAATTTATGTTTATAGCTTTTGTTAAAGAAACCACTTTTCTCCATTTTAAAAGTATTTATAAATGAAAATATTCAATAATTTCAATATTGTAGACATGTACTGTTCAGTACAGTAGCCACTAACCACATGCTACTATGTAAATGAAGATTAATTAAGATTAAGTAAAATTACTAATTTAGCTCTTCTGTTGCTATATCACATTTCAGATATTCTGTAGCTATGTGTGGCTAGTGGCTACCAAATTAGCACAGATAATAGAACATTTCTTCATCATAGAAAGTACTATCAAACAGCACTGCCATGGACACTTTTAAATTGCCATACTTATATCAACCTCATTAACCATATTTCTGAAAGAGAAGAAAAGAGTGGCAGTCTAAACCGGTTTTGATGAAGAAAATTAGGCACAAATATTAAGAAATTATATATCTAGACTCTTAATTTTCACATCCTAAAGCAGTATTTGATATTTTGTATGTGGAAACAAATCTGGGCATTTATTATGAGATATTCTGTTAACTAACTAGCTAGTACAAATTACAGTATCATTATTTAGGTGCCTCTATGTTGTTAGGTAATAAAATAGTAAATTTTTCATTTGGAGGATAAATACTATCACAGTTATAAATTCAACCAGAATGTAAAGACCTTTAAGTAACAGAGCTATTTGTGTAAAGTAAATCTGATATATACTTGTTGAATTCTTTACAGCAATATAATACTCTTGGGATATTTCTAAAGATGGACAGTGGTGTGAGGATGAACTCTAGATTTTTGTATGATTTCCTCTTATTTTATATTAGATTATTCTACAAAGATTTCTATTTGAAATATCTACTCTATTGATTGATCTTTTTATTCTTTATTGTATTTTTTCCATTGCCATTTAGTCCCCTTATACCCTCCTCCCCACAGCAATCACTACACTGTTGTTCATGTCTATGAGATAAGCTCTTAGATATTTGAAATGAACCTTATGACATAAAATGTTTGTTTCTTTTATTTATCAGTACTAGTAAATGAAAGATACTAAATGTGGAGGATACCAAGGCTTTCAAAGTAAAAATAGTATCAGAAAATTAGAGATCAAACCTAAAATTCCTAAATGAGTGAAATCAAAACCAAGTTTACATCTCCTGTACAATAACAAGATTGAAGTAAAGTTATGATAGTCTTTTCTAAACAGACTTTAAAGCATTAATAATATCTCTAAGTTGTTAGTTCTGTTTCTTACTTTAGGCAGTTGGGTGAGGTAGAAATAACCCTTGAATAGAGTTTTTTAGATTGACTTATGTTAAATATATAAAAATAAATGCTTTTTGCCTTGTTCTTAGGTATCAGCTGTTTTTTTAATAAAAAGGAAAGGATTCAACTCAAAAAGTTTATGAAGTAAAAATATTCTTGTAACAATATATAAACATATTACTCAAACAGAAACTTTGCTTAGTATATGTTTATACACATAAATCAATACATATATACTCACAGTGTTTCACTGTGAATATAATGGCTCTGTAATTCCCAAGAATGGAACTAAGTAAGGAGTTATTTCAGAATTCTTATTTCAGAAGTAAGCTAAAAAATACAGTTGCAAAAGTCTTTTCTAAAGCTATTTACACTACTTTCTTACTGAAATCAAACCAAAGAAATTTCTTTTTTTAATAAAAATATTTTATTTTTTTGTTTTTAAATATATTTTATTGATTATGCTATTACAGTTGTCCCATTTTCCCCATTCACTCCCCTCCACCCTGCACACCCTCTCCCACCCACATTCCCCCCTTTAGTTCATGTCCATGTGTCATAAGTTTTTTAGCTTCTACATTTCCCATACTATTCTTGCCCTCCCTCTGTCTATTTTCTACCTACCATCTATGCTACTTATTCTCCCTACCTTTTCCCCTTCTCTCCTCCTCCCACTCCCCTGTTGCTAACCCTCCATGTGATCTCCATTTCTGTGGTTCTGCTCCTGTTCCAGCTATTTGCTTAGTTTGTTTTTGTTTTAGGTATTGTTGTTAATAATTGTGAGTTTGCTGTCATTTTATTGTTCATATTTTTTATCTTTTTCTTAGATAAGTCCCTTTAACATTTCTTATAATAAGGGCTTGGTGATGATGAACTCCTTTAACTTGACCTTATGTAAGAAGCACTTTATCTGCTCTTCCATTCTAAATGAAAGCTTTGCTGGATAGAGCAATCTGGGATGTAGGTCGTTGTCTTTCATGACTTGTAATACTTCTTTCCAGCCCCTTCTTGCTTGTAAGGTCTCTTTTGAGAAATCAGCTGATAGTCTGATGGGAACTCCTTTGTAGGTTACTATCCCCTTATCTCTTGCTGCTTCTAGGATTCTCTCCTTCATTTTTACCTTGGCTAATGTCATTATGATGTGCCTTGGTGTGTTCCTCCTTTGGGTCCAACTTCTTTGGGACTCTCTGTGCTTCCTGGACTTCCTGGAAGTCTATTTCCTTTGCCAGAATGGGGAAGTTCTCCTTTATTATTTGTTCAAATAAGTTTTCCACTTGTTGCTCTTCTTTTTCTCCCTCTGGTGCCACTATAAATCAGATGTTGGAGTTTAAAGATGTTCTGGAGATTCCTAAGCCTCTCTTCATTTTTTTGAATTTTTGTTTCTTCATTCTGTTCTGATTGTATGTTTTTTTCTTCCTTCTGGTCTACTCCAGTGTTTTGAAACCCAGTTTTCTGTCCATCAGTATTCGTCCCTGTGCATTTTTCTTTATTTCACTTAGTGTAGCCTTCATTTGTTCATCTAATTTGCAACCAAAATCAAGCAATTCTGTGAGCATCCTGATTACCAGTGCATTGAACTGTGCATCTGATAGTTTGGCTATCTCTTGGTCACTTAAAAGTATTGTCTGTGGGGCTTTGATTTGTTCTGTTTGAGCCTTTTTTTTTCCCCTCTGGTCTGGTTGTGCCTGTTACGTATGAGGGGTGGAGCCTTAGGTGTTCACCAAGACAGGGCAACCCAGTTGCTGGGTTGTGACACTGTACGCTATGCTGCACATGGGGGCAAGGTCAGAGAGGAAACAGTGGTGCTTGCTCTAGTATCTCTAGGACTTCAGTTCCTTCTGCTGCTTCCCACAAGCAGATTGGGCCCTTCTGGTGCTGGCTCCTGGGCTGGTGGGCTTATGTATGTTCTAGGACCCTGTGGGTCTCCCCAGGAAACTCTCCTGTGAGGCTGGGAGATTCTCCTGGCAACTCAACCCCTACAGGTGTTTTCAATCAGCGCTTTTAGGCTTTATTTCCCAGTGCTGGGTTCCTGGGTTGCGCAGTCTGTGTTGCTGTCTGTTTTCGCCTGGTTTATCTGCATGCGAATGTGTGACTGTGGACAGCCAGCTGCCTTGCCTACCTCACAGGGTCTGCTTGTTGCCTCCCACGCCCTGGGTCTGCCACCGAATCCGTCAGCTACCCCTGCATGTCTGGCGTCCGCCAACTGCTGCCTGTGTGCTCCAGTCTGCCAGCCACCGCTTTTTCCTGCCAGGACCCCTTGGCCCCTCTCTGTCGGCCTCCAACTCTGCCCCTCTTACCGTTCTGGATGAATGGTTGTCAGACTTCCATTCAGTTAATTTCTCTCTCTTCTGGTTGTTTTTTGTTTCTAAATTTTTGTTTTCCTTAGTTTTGGTTGTGTGAGGAGGCACAGTGTGTCTACCTATGCCTCCATCTTCGCCGGAAGTCCCAAAGAAATTTCTTAGTTGTAAATAAATGTGGTTGTGAACCTCTAGCCAAAACATATCTATTTTGAAGGTTAGGTTTGTAAAAGACAATCAAACTATTGATAAGAATAGTTATACCTTACCTTTTGTCTGGCTGCTCCCTGGCATGAGTGTCGTAGAACTGAGAAATAATCTCTAATCCTTTAGGAATTTTTAGAGTATCTGACTCAAGTGGTTTCTTCATGTTCTATTCTTCACTGATAAAGAATAATGACATCCTTTACAATGGTGATACAATTTTTTTGCCCTAGTATAGAAGGAGGAGCTTCATGAGCTAACCCAGGCCAGCTAGAAGTACTAATCAGTGAAAAACCAAGGATTAGATTTAGTGGAGGGACAATAGGGAACAGAACCTGTAAATCCTCATCTTGGAGTAAATGATGATGGCTCTAAAGTATTAGAGAAATTCGTGTGATCTTTTTGCTAAGGTAAGATAGAGGATGTTGTGGTGAGCAATTGAAAAAAAATTCCTTGAAAAGTTTCATGATATAGGGTTTAAGATGCTTATTGGTAAATAGAGCTGGGAAGAGTCAATATTAGAATCCAAGCTAAAAAAAAAGGATGGGAATTGTTTCAATAGGTCACTGGGAAGACCTAAAAATAGAGAGGTAAGGTAGAGCTGAAATAATTTGCTCAAAGTTTTCATTTTTCCTCACACACAGATGGAAAAATAATTACAAAATTAAGCTAAAAATACAAAGGTGACATTTGAAACAAAATTGAAAATATTCTGGTAAGAATTTAAAGTAACAAATATGGAAAATATAAAGTAGGGATAAATTAACTTTATAGAGATCTGTTTATTGCTTTGTAATTGCATCACAGTAACTTAATTTATAATTACAAAAGTCGTGTTCAGAAGAAATGTTAATTTTCTCAATATTAATGTAAAAATAAGAGGATTGAAGTATAAAGTAAAGCTTTAAAAATTACCCAGCTACCATGAAGTGAAAAAAAATGAATTGATAAACACTTTTGTCAATTATAGAAAAGTGGATAGAATAGTGATAAATTATGAGCTCTTTCAAGAACTAAGACTTTTGGAATCTGAATCTATTTAAAGTTTTACATTATTAAGATGAAAAGTAAACATTTAAAAATGCTTGTGGACCACTGCCTTGAAGCACATATACAAATTACCTCCAAATAGATGATACTTAAATGTAAAAAACTCTTAGAAGAAAACATAAATGTAAATTATCATCATGATCTTGGATTAGGCAGCATTTCCTAGATATAATACTAAATGCCCAAGCCACAAAAGAAAAAATAGATAAATTAGATGTAATCAAAATGTAAAACTTCGTGTTTAGAAGTGCATCATCAAGAAAATGAAAAGACCCACAGAATGGGAGAAAATTTTTGCAAAGCATAAATCTGATAAGGGACGTGTAACTACAATATATATAAAGAACTCTTACAACTTAGTATTAAAAAGAAAATATTTAAAATGGGCAAAGAATCTGAATAGACATTTTTCCAAAGAAGACATGCAAATGACCAATATACACATGAAAGATGCTCAACATTTTTAGCCATCAGTAAACTGCAAATAAAAACCACAATGAGATAACATTGCACACCCACTAAGATGGCTACAATCAAAAGAACACATAATAACAAGTGTTGACAAAGACATGGAAAAATTGGAACTCTCATATATTGATGGTGGAAAAGCAAAGTGATGCAGCCCTTGAAAAAGTCTGGAAATTTCTCAAAAGATTACACATACAGTTATCACATGACCTAGTACATTACTGAGAGAGACAACAAGAGAGAGAGAATAGCCAAGGTCCCATCAACTAATAAATGAATAAACAAAATGTGTATTCCATAAAGTGGAATGTTTTACAACCATAAAAAGAAATGAAGTGCTTCTGCTGCTGCTCCTGGTACTTGTGTGCTCGTTAGGTGCAGGCCTGGTACTTCTTTTATGAAATGGCAGCAGGGGAGACTCCAGAGCTCACCATGGCTGTTGCAAGCCCAAGGAAACAGTCAACAATGAGAACAATGGTCATGTTAACTTGAAGGTGGTGGGGCAGGATGGTTCTGTGGTACGTTGTAAATCTCAGTAAACTAATGAGAGCCTATTGTGAACTCCAGGGTTTGTCAACAAGGCAGACCAGATTCCCATTTGAAGGGCAGCCAATCAGTGAAACAGACATACCTGCACAGTTGGAAATACAGGAGGAAAGTAAAATTGATGTGCTCCAGCAGCAGAAACAGGTGTCTACTAAAGAAGGAACATGCTACTTTACTCCAGAACTCTGTTCCTATAGACCAAGAAGACATTCTCAGTAAGAAAACTGCAATTTGGTTCCACGGTATCCAGCTACTACAGTACATTTTTCTTTACTCCTTCATTTTCGTCTTCCCGTATTCCTGTATTGAACATCAAATGAAGATGGAGTGGGAAAAATACCAGTTCAGTGAAGATACCCCTTTTCCTTGTGCTCATGCTCATTCAGCTTTTGTCATTATTTTCCAGTAGATCAGTTTGCTTTCACTGTTTAATAAAAACATATAAATCTTTGCATACCTTGTTTGATTGGAGAATTTTAATGTTTTTTTTATCTGTCATTGTAAAACCAAGTTTTATAACTCCTTTGTACGTAGGTGTTCCATGTAGCACAACCTGTTTTTAAGTAGGGATAAGTAACTAAAATAAATTAATCCTAGATATTTTTCTTCAAATTAAGCATTTTGTTGTTTAAATAGACTTCTTTTTAACATTTTTAAAGAAATGAAGTACATGCTACAACATGAAGTTTGAAAACACTGTATTATCAAAGAGCCAGTGACAAAAGACCAGATAGTATATTATTTTATTCATATGAAATATTCAGAATGAGTAAATCTATACAGACAGAAAGTAGGTCAGTGGTTGTGTGGGCCAGGGTGGGTGGGGTAAGATATACTGGAGGGAAATGGGGTGTGACTACTAATGGGTGCATCGTATCTTTGGGGGTAATGATAATATCTTTGAATATATTTAAAACTGTTGAATTGTATTTGAAATGGTGAGTTATGCCAACTATCTTTCAATAAAGCTCTTTAAAAAATTTTTAAGGCTTACTGAATTATATGTGGGGTAAGAAAGATAACTAATCAACCACTTGCCCTTACCTAGTGACTCAGAACCTGCCTCATGCTACTCACATACTGCCAGAGGCTCTTTTAGTGACTGAACCTAATGGGCAGCTGGCAAGTGGAGGTGGGTCTCAGAGTGCCTTTGGCCTTTTGCTGACCTGTCCTAGGCTCATTACTGGTAGAAGCCATGGTTTGCAACTTGGCCCCTCCCTACACATTTAGGCCCAACAGAGGCAACCACCAACTGTAAGTCACTTTGTACTTCCTAAGAGGTAGCTCAGGGCTAGTCACAGACAGTGTCTGACATTGATCTTCACTGGAGTCTCACCCAAGAGACCCAGAACCAATATACCCAGTGGCTGGCTTCAAATCATAGTCTGATTAGCTCACAAGTGATACACTAAAAAAATCTCAGCACTCCAGATCCTGCTAGGGCCAATTGTTCAGTGCAGTTTAGGCCTAGTACAGCAGCTCTTACACTGTGGTTGGGGTCTATGTTCACAGTCAGCCAGGATGAAGGCCAGCCTCTCCCATGGACAGGCCAAATGGCAATCAAGACTAAACTGCAACAAGAGGGCTCACATGACTTGCACAAGGGATGTTCCTGGAGAAACTAGCTAGGGTGATCAGGGAGACTGTGCCACTGAGCCCCACAGGACACTTAATACAAAGGACACTCTACCAAGACTGGGAAATAAAGCAGGCCTGCCTGATACACAGAAATAAATACAGAGAGGCAGCCAAAATGGGGATACAAAGAAACATTCCTCAGGTGAAAGAATGGAGAAATCCCCAGAAAAAGAACTAAATGAAATGAAGGCAATCATTCTGTCAGATGCAATCAAAACAAGGGCTATAAGGGTCCTCAAGGAACTGAGGGATGAATTCAATGAGAACTTAAAACAAGAGATAGTAAGTATAAAAAGGACTTAGATGAAGAAACAATATCTGAAATGAAGAAGGCATTTTAAGGAATCAATAGCATATTAGATGAGCAAGAGGGTCAAATCAGCAATTTGGAAGACAAAGTAGCGGAAAGCACCCTTACAGAGCAGCAGAAAGAAAAAATAATTTTAAACAATAAGGGAAATTTAAGGTACCTCTCGGACAACACCAAGCATAACAACATCTGCATTATAGGGGTACAAGAAGGAGGAGAGAGCAAGGGATTAAGACTGTATTTGAGGAAATGACTGAAAATTTCCCTAGCATGGTGAAGGAAAAAACACATGAGTCCCGGAAGCACAGCGAGTCCCAAAGAAGACAAATAAGCCCAAAGAACTCCACACCAGACATACCATAATTAAAATGGCAAAGGTTAAAGACCAAGAATCTTAAAAGCAAAAAGAAAAGGACAGTTACCTACAGGGGAGTTCCCATAACATTGTTAGCTTTCTACAAGGGACCCACTTCAGATTGATAGACACACACAAACTGAAAGGTCATAGAAAAGGACCTTTCATACAAATGGAAATGAAAAAGCTGGGGCAGCATCAGACAAAGTAGACTTTAAAACAAAGGCTATGATAATAGATAAAGTAGGACACTACATAATAATAAAGGGAACAATTGGACAAAAGGATATAACCCTTGTAAAAATGTATGCATGCAGCATAAGAGCACCTAAATAATAAAGCAAATATTGTTGAACATAAAGGGAGAGAATGATAGTAATACAGTCATTGTAGTGGGTTTTGATACCCCATTGACATCACTGGATAGATTTTCTAGACAGAAAATCAACAAGGAAACCACAGCCTTGAATGACACATTAGATCAAAAAGATTTGATATTTTCAAAGCATTTCACCCCAAAGCAGCAAATACACCTTCTTTTCAAGTGCACATATAACATTTTCCAGAATAGATCACATGTTCATGTTAAGGCACAAAACAATTCTCAATTTTAAGAAGAATGAAATCATACCAAGCTTCTTTTCAGACCAAGGTGCTATAAAACTAGAAATCAATTACAAGAAAAAAAATGGAAAAATCCACAAACACATGGAGGCTAGAACATGCTAAATAGTGAGTGGGTTAACAATGAACTCAAAGAAGAGAGCAAAAGATAACCTTGAGACAAATGAAAATGAAGACTCAACAATCCTAAATCTATAAGACACAATGAAAGCTGCCCTAACAGGGAAATTTATAGCAAGATAGGCCTACTTCAAGAACAAGATCTCAAACAATCTAACCTTACACCTAAAGGAACTAGAAAAAGAACCACAAACAAAGCCAAAAATCAGTAGAAGGAAGGAAATAATAAGGATCAGAGCCAAAATAAATGAAGTAGAGTCTAAGGACACACAAAAGATCAATAAAACCAAGAACTGTTTTTTTAAAAAGATAAACAAAATTGATAAACCTTTAACCAGACTCATCAAGGAAAAAAGAGAGAGGACACAAATGAATAAAATCAGAAATGAAGTGACAACTGACACCACAGAAATACAAAGGATTATAATAAAGTATTATGAACAACTATATGCTACAAATTGGACAATCTGGAAGAAATGGATATAATCCTAGAAACATACAATCTTCAAAGACTGAATCAAGAGGAAACAAAATATGAACAGATAAATTACAACCAACAAAATTGACATGGTAATCAAAAGACTCTCAAAAAATAAACATCTTGGACTGGATGGCTTCACACAAAAATTTTACCAGTCAAAGAAGAACTAATACTTATTTTCAAACTCTTCCAAAAAATTCAAGAGAAGGGAAGATTCCCAAGCATATTTTATGAGGCTAGCATTACCCTAATTCCAAAACCAGATAAAAACACTCCAAAAAAAGAAAACACAGGCCAAAATCTCTGTTGAAATAGATGCAAAAATCCTCAACAAAATATTAGCAAACTGAATTCATCAATGCATTAAAAACATCATATACCATGATCAAGTGGGTTTACTCCTGAGATGCAAGGTGGGTATAATATTTGAAAATCAATTAATGTGATATACCACTTAAACAAAATGAAGGATAAAAACTATATGATCATATCAATAGATGCAGAAAAGCATTTGACAATATCCAGTACCCATTTATGATTTAAAAAATGAGAATAAAGGGAACAAACCTCAAATAATAAAGGCCATATATAACAAACCCATAGTCAGCATCATACTCAATGGGAGAAAACAAAATGTTTTCTTTAAGGTGAGGAAGAAGACAGAGATGTCCACTTTCATTGATGTGATTCAACATAGTACTGGAAGTCCTAGTCACAGCAGACAGAGAAGAAGAAAAAATAAAAGCCATCCAAATTGGAAAGAAAGAGGTAAAACTGTCATTATTTGCAGATGACATGATACTGTGTTTATAGAAGACCCTAAAGAATCCATTGAAAAACTGTTAGAACTGATAAAGGAATTCAGTAAAGTAGCAGGGTACAAAATAAATGTTCAGAAATCAGTTACGTGGTTATACTCCTCTAAGGAACTGTCACAAAGGAAAACTAAGAAAACACTGCCATTTACAGTTGCATCAAAAGAAATAGAATACCTAGGAATAAATTTAACCAGGGAGGTAACAGACCTGTACTCAGAAAATTTTAAAACCCTGAAGAAAGAAATGGAAGATGTTACAGTAAATGGAAGTATATATTTTGTTCATGGACAGGAAGAATTAAAATCAATAAAATGTTTATACTACCTAATCTATAGATTTAGTGCAGTTCTTATCAAAATACCAATGGCATTTTTCACAGAACTGGAACAAATAATTTAGAAATTTATATGGAACCACAAAAGACCCTTGAATGGCTATAGCAATCTTGAAAAAGAACAAAGTTGGAGGTATCACACTTCTTGATATCAAAATATACTATAGTGCCATAGTAAGCAAAACAGCATAGTACTTGAATAGAAAAGATCAATGGAACAGAATAGAGAGCCTAGAAAGAAACCCACACCTGAATGCCCAACTAATATTTGACAGAGAAGAAAACATACAATGGGGTAGACACAGTCTGTTTAATAAATGGTATTGGGAAAATTGGACAGATATATGCAAAAAAAAGTAAACTTAACCATCTTGCACTATTTACAGAATAAACTCAAAATGGATTAAAGACTTAAATGTAAGACTTGAAACCAGAAAACTCTTAGAAGAAAACATAGGTATTATAATTTCTGACATTTCTCTGAACAGTAGTTTTTTTCTCTATCTCCTCAGGTAAGGGAAACAAAAGAAAAATAAATGGGACTACATCAAACTAAAAAGTTTTTGGAAAGCTAACAAAACTTTTAACAAAATGAATTGACAACCTACTGAATGAAAGAAGGTGTTCACCAATGAAACATCTGATAAGGGTTTGATATCCAAAATATATAGAGCACTTAAATAATAAAGCAAAAAGGACATAAAGGGAGAGAATGATAGTAATACAGTCATTGTAGTGGGTTTTGATATCCCATTGACATCACTGGATAGATTTTCTAGACAGAAAATCAACAAGGAAACCACAGCCTTGAATGACACATTAGATCAAAAAGATTTGATATTTTCAAAGCATTTCACCCCAAAGCAGCAAATACACCTTCTTTTCAAGTGCACATATAACATTTTCCAGAATAGACCACATGTTCATGTTAAGGCACAAAACAATTCTCAATTTTAAGAAGAATGAAATCATATCAAGCTTCTTTTCAGAACTCATACAACTCAACACCACAAAACCAAACAATCTAATTTAAAAAGTGGGCACAAGACCTGAATAGTCACTTTCCCAAAGGAGGACATACATTTGGCAAATTAACATATGAAAAGATGCTCAACATCACTAATCATCAGAGAAATGCAATTTAAAACAACAGTGAGGTATCACCTCACATCGTCAATATGGCTATCATCAAAAAACCCACAAACATATTTTGGCAATGAGGTAGAGAAAAAGGAACGCTCATGTACTATTGATGGGAATGCACATTGGTGCAGCTACTATGGAAAACAGTATGGAGATTCCTCAAAAAAATAAAAATGGAACTGCCTCATGACCCAGTGATTCCACTTCTAGGAATATATCTGAAACCTAAAGCATGAATTTGAAAGAATATATAAACCTATATGTTCATTGCAGCACTATTTGCAAGATATGGAAGCAACCCAAGTGCCTATCGATAGATGAGTGGATAAAAAAAGTGGTGGTACATATATACAATAGAATATTATTCAGCCTAAAAAAGAATGAAATTTTACCATTTGCAACAGTGTGGGTGGGCCTAGAAGGTATTATGCTAAGTGAAACGAGCCAATCAGAGAAAGACAAATACTATATGATTCCACTTATATTTGAAATCTAAAGAGCAAAATAAATGAACAAACAAAATAGAAGCAGAGTCAGAGATACTGACTGAGATCAGACTGATGGTTGCCATGGGGTAGGAAGGGAGTGATTGGTGGGCTGGATAAAAAAGGTGAAAGAATTAAGAAGTACATATAGGTAGTCACAAAATAGTCATGGAGATGTAAATTATAGCAGTGGGAATATAGTCATTAATATTGTAATGAGCCCTAGCCAGTTGGCTCAGTTGTTGGGAGCATCATCTGGCACACTAAAATGTTTGTGGGTTCCATTCCCAGTCAGGGCACATATTTAGGTGGAGAGTTTGATTTTAAGTCTGGGCACATATGGGAGGCAACTGATTATTGCTTCTCTTGCACATTGATGTTTCTCTTTCTTTCTCTCTTTCTTCCCTTCCTCTCTTTCTAAAATCAATAAACATATCCTCACATGAGCATTAAAAAATATATGTATTGTAATGACTATTTATAGTGCTAGGTGGGTATGTGAAATATCAGGAGAACCACTTTGTAAAGTTTATGATTGTCTAATGACTCTGCTGTGTACCTGAAACTAATGCAAAATAATATTAATAATATATAATAATAATTATAATTAAAAATAAAAAATACAGGTTAGCTTAAAAAATGAAAGGTAACTGACATAGGTGTTTGTAATTGAAAAGAAGTGAATCCCACCATTTCACAGGAAAACATAAAATCTCAAATGTAAAGTTGTTTCTAGAATAGTTTTAAAAGTTATGAGTAATTACTCAACTACTGTCTTTTTGCATTGTCTATAAAAGTAGTTTTGGGCTTTTTAAACATCTGAAAGTTCTTTTGATATATATTGTTTAGAAATTTTGTCTTTGTTTTTAAATTTACATGCAAGCAGTAAATCCATACATTCCTAGAAAGAAGTAAGAAAAAGCTTCAGGATATATTTGGCATTATTCTATATTAAAGATAGAAATAATCTTCCTGCTCTTTTATACAGACATGTGACCTGAGAATAATAAGCATTTAACTAACGTTTAAATGTTACAAGTCAGAAAATACTAGATATTTCTATTAATTGCTTATTATTTTAATTTAATTTAATTTAAATTGAATTGTTATTCAAGTACAGTTTTCTGTCTTTTACTCCCATCCTAGCCCACCCCCTAGCCCTCCCTACCCCCCTCCCATTTCCACTTTCCCCTAGTTTTTGTCCTATTAATTTAATATTATAAGGACTCCTTGCATTAGAAAATTGGACCAGTCATAAATTAATGCTGTCATTCCTATCACCAATTATACCTTAACCACATTCTCTTTGTTCTTTTTTCTTGTCTTAGAATGTCTCTCCTATCAAAGGTCACTTCCTTCTGAATTCTGTCCCCATTCACCTCTTCCTTTTGTTAGCACCTTTCCCTGTCCTCATCCTCAATCTAGTTCCCAGGGCTGGATCATTCCCTCCCATATAGAAACATACTGGTATCGCCTACTGTAAAAAGAAAAACTTCTCCATTGAACTTATGTTTCCCTGTACTGCTCCTCATTTTTGTTTCTGCTTTATCACTGACCTTATAAAAAATGTACACACTGTCATCATTTTCTTACCTTAGAGTTACTCTTGTCCAGCTTCTGCCTCTCACTGTTCCACCAAGGATAATTTTTAAATTAATGGCAATAACCTATAAGCTACCAAATTTAATGGGCATTTCTCTATCTACATTGTACTTCACTATCCAGCTAAAACAGTTGAATACTTCCTTTTTCTTAAAAAGCCTTTTTGTTTTTAACATATATAACATTCCTTGTCTTTGCCTTATCCCTTTTTTTAAAATTGTTGCTCAAGTAGAGTTGTCTCCACTTTTCCCCTACTATTCCACCCACTCTAGCTGTCCCCACCTTCCACCCTTGATCCTACCCCCTTTGGTTTTGAGCACGTGTCCTTTGTACATGTTCCTGAAAAGCCTTCCTCCTTTACCCTCCATTACCCTCTCCCACCTCCCCTCCGTTTACCATCCATCTGTTCTTTATTTCAATGTCTCTGGTTATATTTTGCTTGCTTGTTTGTTTTGTTGATTAGGTTCCACTTATAGGTGAGATCATATGGTATTTGTCTTTCATTGCCTGGCTTATTTCACTTAGCATAATGCTCTCCAGTTGCATCCATGCTGTCCCAAAGGGTAGGAGCTCCTTCTTTCTTTCTTTCTGCTGCATAGTATTGCATTGTGTTGCTATTTCTCAGGCTTCTTTTCCTCTTCACAACTTTATTGTCAGGATTGTCTGGGCTTTGTCTTACATAATGCTTGCCTGTCTTATCTCTTGCCTACACGCTCCTCTTAGCCTCACAGCTGAGCGTCCAGTTTGTCCTCTTCCAGTAGTAATCCCAGCCAGTCTTTTTCAAAGAAAAGGGATTATGTTAATTCCCATTTAAAACATTGAAATGGTTTATCATACATTAGCTATCTGGCTCTGCAAACACATTTCCTGGAATCAAATCCTGGTTTCACCACTTACTAGCTGTGGAATCTTGGGCAGCTTGCTTGATCCCTGTGTGACATAATATTTGGGACGTAAAGTTAAAGAAGATAATTTGTGTAAAGCACTTGCAACAATGCTTGGTACTCAGTAAATGTTCAGTTATCATTCCTGTTATATGGCCTACAAAGCACTGTGTGACTAGACTTCTGTGTGCTTAAGGTCTCAGACTAAACATTTGAGAACGCCTTTTTCAAGGACTTTTTTCACAGTTGAAGTCTCCTTCAATTTTCCTCCATCTCAAATAACTGATTTACTTTATACTACTTCTCATCCCTAGTTATTTTTCTTTTGTATGTTGCCTGTCCTCTCCCCTAGACTACAAGCTCCAGGGAGGGACTATATTTAGCTTGTTCATCATTTCAACTCTAGTACCTAACACAGTTCTTACCACATAGCAGGAATTTATAAAATATGTATTTGTGGATAAAATAAATAACGAATCTCACATTTTTAGCAAGACGTTTGGATATTTACTTTTTGGTCAGTTTTTTATTCTGACTTGATTGGACTCTAAATAAAATAAAACATTTATTTATAATGCTGTAATTTGTTTTGCACGTCATGATGAAGAATCTTATGTCCTCCCTTAAAGTTTCTTATATAAAGACTAAATTGAGGAATAGGACAAGCATATTGATAATGAAATTTCCTATAAGATCATTTTGCTCATATTTTAATATTGTACTTTTAAAATGTAGAATACTTCTGACTCTCAAAAAAGGATTTTGAAAACATAATATTGTACCATATCAACATAGTTTATACTGGTTGTGCACTTTGGGTCCCACCCAAAGATTATTTGTTATTGAAGTACCTGAAAGGCCTCAAAATAGTGTTTTGGAATGAAAGCCAAGGATAACATTATAGAGATATATTTTAATTAAAGTTAAATTAAAAGTGACAAGAGAAAAAGTATTATTCTTATTAGGGCATTATTTTACGTACTTTTTTATTTCTAATACTTTTTAGTTAACATACACATAACTGGAAAAAGTATACCTAATTAAAAATAGAGGATTTTCTTCCAGCTACAGTCATATTAAATAGTTCCTTATAATTTCAGTTTGCTTCTAAAATACAAAACTTTAATGCTATAGTCTAATATATAAGACTTTAAATGGAAGTCATATATATCTTTCACTTGGGTACTTTTAATGTTTGTAATATTTTTTTACAATTCAGTACACTATTTTGGTTAGATCCTTCATATAAAAATATTTTCTTTAGAACAAAAAATATTTTCAACAAAAGAAAGGGAATTTTTTCAGTGTATACCTTACAATTTTGGATTAGTTATCTTAGACTTTATTTTGATTCTCTTGTTACATAGCCTTGGTTGTATAAGCAAAACTTGATTAATGCTCCAATTTTTCTATGAGATAAAATGAAAAGATTGAAAATTTACAGGCTTTTTAAATCCTTGAAAATGTTGATAACAGGAATCATATTTTCAGTCAAAATTATTGATGTGTGGATTTAAAGGAATAAAAAATTATTTTTTCCTAACAGCTTTTGCCTCAACACACAAATAACTTGTCTTTTATTAAATGATAAAAATATGATCTTTTTCAGATCACTTCAATTCAGTACTCTTTAATATTGAATTAAGTTATTTTTAACATGTTACCTCATACTTAGAAGTGTATTTTCTGAACAAGTTTTTTCTTAACCAGAACCGGCAGTGAAAAAGTTCAGCATGCAATGGACAATTCTCTTAACTAGCCCTTCCTCTTCCATTTCTCCTCCCCTCCCCTCTGTTGCGGTAAAGACTATTGTATTAAATCAAGTTTGAACAGTATTATGCTTCATGTATGGTTTTATTTGAGCAGAATTATTGATTTCACATATAGCAAATATTTCCCATATAGCATTACATTGGTTAGCTTAAAAAAACATTCGCAAAACTAAAGCGAAAAAATGCATTTAAACAACATAATATATACATATAAGAAGACCTTTAGACTTTTTAAAAAATCTCTAAATCTAGTTAGTTTGTGATTGTTTTTGGTATTCTTCAACAGTTCTAATGCAATGTTGGATTAGGAATCAAGCAAGAATAGTTGTGATCTGATTCTTAGAATGTACTTTTAAACATGGTAGCTCAAGATAGAGGAATAGTAAGCCTTTCCTTTTACAGGGAAATACTAGAAATAATTCATGGTTCCCAGTATCAAAACCAGAATTCTTTTCTAAAGCATATGTCCTGTACAATTTGGTGATCTAGCACCATTGGAGTCATAGTTTTTCTACGAGTTGATAAAATATTCTGCCAACGGCTAATTCAGTGATTGGGGTGGTGAAAGTTTCACATATATAGATTTGTCTAAATATTTTTTTTTGTGGAACACCTCAATTGAATATGTAGAAATTCCTTCAATTTACTTTACTAACTTTTGTTAGGCTGAAAGTTTTAGTTTTTCTGCTTTTATATAAATCAATAAAAGCAGTTCCCATATTTCCAAGGAAACAGCAAACATCTGTTCCAAGCTAGTCTTCCTACCATGTTTGTTTGCAGCCTTGCATCTGTTAAAGGGTGAATAGTTGTTGCTTTTCTTTTCTCCTTTTTATTCATTTAAAATTCCTTATGAGCCATAACGGAAGTTAAATTCTCTTTAAAATTTTGTCTTACAAGAAATAGAATGGCTTAATAGAACATAAAGTAAGAAGAATTGGGCTTTCTCTTTGAGGAATTTATCAATGTGAGCTTGGGAAATTATTTTAACCTAACTCTTCTCTTGATGGTGAATTTGATATTAATGAGAATTCCCTTTGCATTTACTTCATGGGCTTTTTGCAAGTATCAAATGATATGTTTGTAAAACTATTTGGTAAACTGCAAATTATTCAAAATTGGTAGTGAATTATGAACATTTTAAAATATTTTTCAGTCTTTAAAAACTCATAAATACAGAAAAAAGCAAGACAAATTTCATTTAGTAAATGGGTTGTTACTCGGGTATTATAGCTTAGTGTTCATTGTCTATCATATATAATGTAAATAGGTATAATAATTTAAGGATCCCTGGTTATTGAACATAAACTAGTTTTTGTGTAGTGTTTTTTAAAATACATTTTATTGATTATGCTATTACAGTTGTCCCATTTTCCCCATTCACCCCCCTCCACCCTGCACACCCTCTCCCACCCACATTCCCCCCTTTAGTTTATGTCCATGTGTCATAAGTTCTTTAGCTTCTACATTTCCCATACTATTCTTGCCCTCCCTCTGTCTATTTTCTACCTACCATCTATGCTACTTATTCTCTGTACCTTTTTTCCCTCTCTCCTCCTCCCACTCCCCTGTTGCTAACCCTTCATGTGATCTCCATTTCTGTGGTTCTGTTCTTGCTCTAGCTGTTTGCTTAGTTTGTTTTTGTTTTTGTTTTAGGTATTGTTGTTAATAATTGTGAGTTTGCTGTCATTTTTACTATACATATTTTTTTATCTTCTTTTTCTTGGATAAGTCCCTTTAACATTTCATAAAATAAGGGCCTGGTGATGATGAACTCCTTTAATTTGACCTTATCTGAGAAGCACTAGATAAAGTGCTTACACAGATAAGCCCTTACACTCTAAATGAAAGCTTTGCTGGATAGAGCAATCTGGGATGTAGGTCCTTGCCTTTCATGACTTGGAATACTTCTTGCCAGCCCCTTCTTGCTCGTAAGGTCTCTTTTAAGAAATCAGCTGACAGTGTGATGGGAACTCCTTTGTAAGTTACTGTCTCCTTATCTCTTGCTGCTTCTAGGATTCTCTCCTTCATTTTTACCTTGGCTAATGTAATTATGATGTGCCTTGGTGTGTTCCTCCTTTGGGCCCAACTTCTTTAGGACTCTCTGAGCTTCCTGGACTTCCTGGAAGTCTACTTCCTTTGCCAGAGTGGGGAAGTTCTCCTTTATTATTTGTTCAAATAACTTTTCCACTTGTTGCTCTTCCTCTTCCCCTTCTGGTGCCACTATAAATCGGATGTTGGAACATTTAAGGATGTCCTGGAGGTTCCTAAGCCTCTCCTCATTTTTTCTGAATTCTTATTTCTTCATTCTTTTGTGATTATATGTTTTTTTTCCCCTTTGTGGTCCACTCCATTGATGTGAGACCCAGCTTTCATTCCATTGGTATTGGTCCCTGTGCATTTTTCTTCATTTCACTAAGTGTAGCCTTCATTTGTTCATCTAATTTGTGACCAAAATCAAGCAATTCTGTGAGCATCCTGATCACCAGTGCTTTGAACTGTGCATCCGATAGGTTGGCTATCTCTTGGTTGCTTAAAAGTATACTGGCTGCAGGTCTTTCATTTGTTCTTCTGTTTGAGCGATCTTCTTTTTTTCCCCACTCTGGTCTGGCCGAGCCTGTTACATATGGGGGGCAGAGCTCTAGGTATTCACCAGGGCAGACTACGCCAGTTGCTGGGTTGTGACATTGTATGTGGGGGTGGGGTCCGAGAGGGAACAATTGTGCTTGCTCAGCTTCGTACAACCTCAGTCCCTTCCACCACATCCCCTGAGCAAACTGGGCCCCTCTGGTGCAAATATCTGTATGGGTGGCCTTGTGCATCCCATGCAACTTTCCAAGGACCTCCCCTGTGAGGTTGGGAGTTTCTCCCTGCACCTTAACCCCCACAGGTGTTTTCAATCAGTGCCCCAAGGCTCTATTTCCCAGTGCTAGGATCCTGGGTTGCCTGCAGTGCCTTGCTTCACAATCACCTCCTCGCTGAGTCTGCCGTTTGCCACCCCTCAGCCGGGGTCTGCCAGCTGCCGCTTGTGTGCCCAGGGTCCACCCACTGTGGTCTTGCGTGCCCCAGACGCCTTACGTGTCTGATCCCAACACTCTCTGCTCTCTGCTCCACGACCTGCACCCAGCTGCCTGACTCCGCCCTTCCTACCAGTCTGGATGAACATGTCTATTTTAACTCCTTGGTTGTCCGACTTCCATACAGTTCAATTTTTTGTCAGTTCTGGTTGTTATTCTGTTTCTAAATTCTTGTCCCTATCTTGGTTGTTCAAGGAGGCACAGTGTATTTACCTATGCCTCCATCTTGGCCAGAAGTCCAAGTATTTGGACTTAAAAATACTGCATAGTATTATTTAGTAAATTTAATTATCTTACATTCTTTTGTGGGAAAATACTTAAGCCCCATATTATGATTTTTTCCTAAATGTCTATTTTAAATACTTTAAAATAAAAATGTACTTGATTATATTTTTTAAATTTACTTGTTTTATACATCAATGTGCTATTCATCTATTGTACAGGATACTACTGGTAGCAGTGATGGAAAGTTCATAAAAGATTAATAGGAATATAAGATTTAAAAAAAATTTTGTTTAATTTAATTTATTTTTTATTGTTTTTCAATTAGAATTGTCCCCATTTTAAAACTAACACTAGCCAGTGCTGGCCAGGTGGCTCAGTTGGTTTGTGCATTGTCCTGTACAACAAGAGGTTACGAGTTCCATCTCCAGTCAGGGCACATGCCTAAGTTGTAGGTTTGGTCCCCATTCGGGGTGTGTAAGGGAGGCAGCCAGTCTTGATGAAACTCTCTCATATTCATGTTTTTTTCTCTCTCCCTCCCTCTCCCTTCTCTCTTCCCCTCTCTCTAGCCCTCTTCCCCCTCATTCCCCCTTTCTCTAAAATCAGTAAACATATCCTCAGGTGAGAATTTTAAAAAATTAACTAACATTAGCCAAAAGAGAAGGCTTTATAAGAATTAGCAAAAATATTCATATTGACATTTTGTCAAAGAGACAATGATAAGTATGTTTTTCATATACAGCCACCTCAATAGTCCATCTGCCCTATTAGCATTGCAGTGTTAAAGATTAGCATAAGTTACTAATGATCACACCTTCCTATTAATTTTAGTAATAATCTTTGGAAGTACAGAAAAACAGACTGTGTTTGTTTGTTCTGTGTATAGGACAATCGTCTATGTTGTTTTGAAAATAGACCAGCATAAATGATCATGAAATTTGTATCTTTCAGATTACGTTTATACGGCTTCACCATTAGGGAAAATTGCTAGGCAGTTTAGACCCTTTGAGTTATAATTCTTTTCAAGGGAAGTGGGAACACTTAGAATGATTTTTTTGTTATGCTGATGAGGTATTTTTTTCTTCCTAAATATCTATAAGAGTTGGGTGACCCAAGTATGTTTTTATTTTGACAAACTAAATACAATTTAGTTCTTTCTGCTTTATTTCTGGTCCTAAGCGACTTCTCCAGATGAAACTTTTCTGTTTTTAATATTTACATATTCACCCATTTCACTTTTTCAGGCGATTTTATGAAGACGGAGCAATTGTCTTGGGGGAGGAAGCAAATATGCTTGCTGGCATGCTGCTTGGGCTCAATGCTATTGATTTCAGGTACTTAATCGTAACTAACTGTATTCAGCTTTTAAATTTGTCTGTCTTACGATAGCTTCTACTCATGATTTCTTCCTTTCAGTTTTCTAAGAAAAGTACACAGTTGGATATTGGTATTTGTATCATGTTGTTCCCTTTTATATGACATCAGTTTTCTAAATGGGTTTGCTCTCAGAGGGGAAACTGTCTCAAACTTAAAGAATTAACTTTCAGGCAAGTTATCTAGTTTGGGTAAAAATAAAGCTTAGTCTACATTCCCCCAAGTGGAATAGTCATGCACTCTGGTAGCACCCAAGGAAGGTTTTGGATTTTTATCTCTGAGTAATTTTCTGTTGCTGCTTTAAAGTGAAAAGACATACACAAAAAGTAAGATTCAAAGCCAGGAAGATTTTCATTATCTTACGGGTTGAGATAAAGAAGATCCTGAGAGGACATTTTGGGTGTCTTATGTTTCTTGTGTTATGTCTCTAAAATATAAAACATATTAGTATTTGCTTTTATTATCAGCAAGATGAATCAACAAGATGAATTGATTCCAGACTAAAATTACAAGTACTAAAAAGGGACACTGTCATTTCTTTTTAGATTTTCAGAAGCCTCTTTTGGCATTTCTCTAACTTACCCGAGATTTATACTGAAAGTAAAACATTTGTCTATAATAAGAACTTGAGCATAAGAATGAAGAAAATAATATCTTTTTATTTAAATATACCACTTAAAATCTAAGAATATTATTAAAATGAGTGTAAACTTAAATGAAAATCTACTTTTAGGTCTTGATTTTAAAAAATAATGCTGCCTGTTTTCACTGGGGTTAGCTTTTTCTGGCAAATCACTTCCTTTCAAAATATGCCATTTTATAATTAACATTTCATAAAGTAGTATTAGGTTGATTAGCTTAATCGTTTAGGATGAACATGACAGATGCAACATGAAGGTTGTCTTTATGATCCCTCTGAGGGGCTTAACTTCTTACATGGCATGCTGCTGGCTCTATCTAAAGCCTTTACAATTTTATTTTTTTGGTAAAAAAACAAAAAAACCCAAAACCTGAGAGAAGAATGTGAACTGTTGATTTATTGTAACCCATTGATACTACCATACAGTCAGCTGAAAACAACTTTTAAAGATACATTAGTAATGTTTCTGTAAAAAAGAAGGAAAGCCCATATAAAATGTTGCCATCGTGATTCTCTGTTTATTCAAGTCTGGAAGAAAATACGTATCTTTGATATTAATATATTAGAACAAGTATTTCCACAAGCAAACTTCCCAAAGATACCAGAAGATAGGAGTTCATAGATGAATCATGTATTTGTTTTGAAAAATTAACTTACATCACTTAAATATTCCTGTGTTTATCTTTCTAGAAGATATACTTCTTTTAATTATAGTAATCTTTTTTCTTCTAAAAATTTTAGTGTTTTATTTTTAAAAACTAAAAAATTAAATTTATTCAATTACAGTTTACATTCAATATTATTTTGTGTTAGTTTCAAGCATTCAACAGAATGATTAGACAATCATATACTTTACAAAATGTTGCCCCTGATATTCCCAGTGCCCAGCTGGCACCCTATGTAGTTATTATATTACCGACTCTATTTCCTGTGCTGTACTTTACATCCCCATGAATATTGTGTAACTATCAGTCTGTGTACTTCTCAACCTAAGAAGGAAAAAAAAAACAACAACAACAAAACCTGTCTGGATGTACCATTACACAAAACAAAGATTACTGGATTGGAGAACCAGGGGACCTGGAGCTTTTTACTGGCTTTATGAAACTCACAGTATGACTCTGGGCCAGTTCCTTAACCTTTTCCTTGTTGCCATACTACTATTCTATTTAAGGGAGAGGGGTTCCATTTTCATTCCTCAATAGACTTTATGTATTTCTCCTGTGCTCTTCACACATTAGTCCATCTAGTTCTAGGGTTATTCAATATCTTCTTGCTCAGCCAACCATCTTCATAACAAGTTTTGTTGACAAGTCCTGAATTTTCTGCAAGAGCCTCAATTTCAGTTACTTCTCCTGATAGAGGAGACAGGGTTCACTAGGAGCTCTCTCACTTTCTGAAGCACCAAACTTGTTAGTTCAATTTTGTCCCAACTTCAGGCAAACTCAGTAAACAACGTCTCCCAAGCTTCCATTGCAAAATTTCTGATTCCCGCTGTTCTGGTATCATTTTCTGTTATTCATTCATTCATGTTGCTCTGTGAAATTACACAGAGAGCAGCCTGGGGACTGTGCGCAGCTGGACCACATCAGCCCTCGTCTCCAGGGTTGTGAGCCGTGGTCGCCAAGGCAATGAGTAGGTTGCAGGCCAGGGTGCCTGCTCTGCCTGTTGGGGGCACCATGTTCCCAGGGGAAAATCCACATTTTCTAATTATTTAGATCTTTGTAGGAGTACTCAATGTGACCAGATGATTTGTATGTAAATGTGAACAAATCTTCATTTGAAAATTCTCTAGTGATACCCTAAAAGGTTTGATAAAGACCAAGACAGTATGAAATTAATAACATTTGAAAAGATTTCTCAGTAAATTTTATTTTGCGTGATATATTTCTATAATAGTATATTAACTTGTACAATTCTTTATCATTTATATTGAAGGTAAAATGTCTTTATTGAGATGCTTATTTGTAACATGTAATATTTAAATTACAACCAAAAAAATTTACCTGCAATTTGATGAAACAAATGTCTCTAACAAATTTTTATAACACTTCACTTTGATTTAAAATTTTATATGTTAATATGGAATATTTATTGTCTGTTGTCTCAGCTTCTGCCTAAAGGGGGAGGGATTGGATGGCAACTTTCCTGCTGTAATAGACTATACACCATACTTGAAGTTTACCCAAAGGTATTTGACATATAGAAATATGTTATTGAAATGCTAATTTATCATTGACTGTCTTGTACAATATATTCATCTGATTAAAATTAATTTTTATTTTATCAATTTGTGGAAACATGCATAAATATAAAATCCAGTTGCATTTTTAGTATTTATACAGTTTTTACATCATTGTTATCTGCATAAATACAGTTTTTAAAAGGTAGCATGCATTTCTGTTGCCGTAGTCATTGTAGTGATAAATATAATAACTCCTTATAGTTGATCTCAGTGAACTATAAGGAGTTATTATATTTATCATGGTTATAATTCATTATTAGACTGGGTTCAGTTTATCTCCATTATTAAGAAAAGAATAATGAATGTTTTTGTGTAAATCAATTTTTATTTTATTTCTATTTTGAATTTACAGAGTTAGGTAAATACAACAAAATTTTATGGCTTTTAAAGTCTATCCTTATAAAAGAGTTGCACCAATGTATCCTACTACCAGTCTTGTGTGAGAGTTATGAATGCCCCCACAGTCTCAAATCAGGCATTGAAAATCAATCAGATGAAATCCATAGACTTTCTGAAGGTCTGCCTTCACTTACTGATTTCTGAATGGAACGGTGATCTTTATGTACCTCTAAAATGTTATGATTAGGCCAGAGGCTGTAAGGGAAAGAGAAAGTCAGTAATATGTGTATATGTGTTCTGTGTATACACACACACAATCAAGATGTATTAATGGAGTGCCTACTGTAGGAACAAACTGTCCTCTGTACCAGGGACACACAGATGTTTAGAGTATGGAAATTTCATGAATTTGTGAAAAAGAATACATCTCTCCCCAAGACCATCATCATTTAGTGAGAGAAGTTACTATTATTTCAGAGCTAGGAGTGTGAATATATTTTGGATGATGAAAAAGAAGGAAAAATAGGGTACTGTAGCAGCAAGATAACTTAAGTTGATTCCTTAAGAAAAGGGATAATTCTAGGACATCAGATCTAGAAAAGAAATACAGCATGAAGTTGTTTTGAATAGGCATAAAATTATACTGTTTTGGGATATGTTGGATTATAGGATACTTTGTGAAGATAATGAATAGTTCAAAATAATACTAGTAAAATGATATTAATAACATTTATTGAATATATATCAGGCATTGTTCTAAGGGCTTTATTTCTATTAACTCAATAATCCTCAAAAGCCAGTGAGGTAGGCACTGCTGATCCTTATAAGTGAGAGAACTGAAACACGGAGATGTTAAGTAACTTGTCCACAGTCCAACAGGTTTTTTATGCAGAGTGGGCCACAGATCTGAAGTTAAGGAGCAAGATTAATGGAAATTTGTGTGCAATTTCCTTTCTTTGATGCACAAATCTAAAAATGTATACATAGCCTTTTCTCCTTTACATATTAAAGGATTCCTACCAACTTGTTATATAACAGACACTAAAATGAGAAGGGAAATACCAGTTCAGCCTAGTCATTAACAAGTTAGAATTTCTGACCATAGACTTTTTCTTTTTAGAAAGACTTAATCTATCTTAACTGAGCCAATATGTTAAAAATTGAATTGCTTCCACTCAAATATAACTATTTAAACGCATTTTTAAAAAACTCTATTAGTTTTCTGATTTTAAGAAACTGTCAGAGTCTGTCCCTCCCCAAATGACTGCTTTTAATTTATCTTGGAATTAATACATATTCATTATAGAAAAATTAAAAACACAGAAAGGTATTTCAAAAAGTTAAAGCCATTGTAATGTCATTAATTATAATTGTATATTTAGTGCTAAATATTTTAGAGTTTATGCACCAGTAGCTTGAAAATACAGAAATATTTCTTAAAAATTAAAGTTGGTACTATTATTAAGTTTATTATTTAAAAAATTTTACTCTTCCCAGTTCTGATAGCATAAGCAGTGACGAGGAAGAGCTGAGGACCTTGGGAAGCAGTGGCAGTGAAAGCAGCACTCCAGAGAACGTCGGGCCTCCGTTCATCATGGATGAGAATAGTTGGTTCAACAAGTGCAAGAGAGTGAAACAAAAGTATCAGCTGACCCTGGAACAGAAGGTATTCATCAGCGTCAAAAGTCATTAATTAGGTTCTAGTTATTGCCTTGGGACTGCCACTGCCAAAAGATCTTTTAGCTAAATGAAAGAATTTGCCCATTGCTCCTTTCTTTCTGCTCTATTTTAAGAAGGGCTTTGTTTGTTAAAGTTTTTTTAATTTTATGTTTTACTATAAAAATAAACCATTTATTCTTCTGTATGCAGTTTAATTTATATGTTTGAGATTTTAGTTTCTATGATTAATTTCATAAGATATTATTCTGTATGTGAAAAGGCAGTAACTGCCTAAGCAAATTCCATATATGTCTCATTTGTTCTTTTTTATTTTACTTTTTATAGTTCTTCAAGTACAGTTGTCTCCAATTTCCCCTCACCACTCCCAGCCCTCCCCACCCATCTCCCACCCACAGTCATATCCCCCTTTGGCTTTGTCCATGTGTCCTTATACGTGTTCCCTGACAACCCTTCCCCTTTTTTATCCCCTCCCCACTCCTCTCTGGTTACTGTTATTTTATTCTTTATTTCCATGTCTCTGGTTATATTTTGCTTGCTTGTTTGTTTTATTGATTAGGTTCCACTTATAGGTGGATCATATGGTATTTGTCTTTACCATCTGGCTTATTTCATTTGGTATAATGTTCTCCTGACCCATCCATGCTGTAGCAAAGGGTAGGAGCACCTTCTTTCTTTCTGCTGCATAGTATTCCATTGTGTAAATGTGCCACAGTTTTTTGATCCACTCATTTACTGATGGGCACTTACGCTGTTTCTAGCACTTGGCTATTATAAATAATGATGCTGTGAACATTGGGGTGTATAGGGTCTTTAGGTTTGGTGTTTCAGGATTCTTAGGGTATAATCACAGCAGTGGAATTGCCTGGTCAAAAGGCAGTTCCATTTTTAGTTTTCTGAGGAAACTCCATACTGTTTTTCACAGTGGTTGCACCAGTCTGCATTACCACCAATAGTGTACTAGGGTTCCCTTTTCTCCACAACCTCGCCAGTACTTGTTTGTTGATTTGTTCTTATAATGGTCATTCTGACTGGTGTGAAGTGTTATCTCATTGTGGTTTTAATTTGCATCTCTCTGATGGCTAGTGATGCTGAGCATCCTTTCATATGTATCTTGGCCCTCTGTGTGTCCTCCATGGAGAAGTGTCTGTTCATGCCCTTTGCCCATTTTTTAATTAGGTTGTTTGTCTTCCTGGAGTGGAATCATATAAGTTCTTTATGTATTTTGGAGATAAAACCCTTGTCTGAGGTACTGTTGGCAAATATATTTTCCCTAGAGTTGGTTCCTTTTTCATTTTGCTGATGTTTTCTTCAACCATGCAGAAGCTTTTTATTTTGATAAAGTCCCATTTGTTTATTCTTTCCTTTATGATATGCACTAGGGGACATATCAGTGAAAATATTGCTGCATGGAATATCTGAGATTTTCCTCCCTGTGTTCTCCTCTAGGACTTTAATGGTATTGTGATTTTTGTTTAAGTCTTTCATCCATCTTGAGTTTACTTTCGTGTATGGTGTAAGTTGGTGGTCAAGTTTCATTTTTTTTGCATGTAGCTGTCCAGTTCTTCCAACACCATTTATTGAAGAGGAATTTTTTACTCCATTTTATGCTTCTGCCCCCTTTTTCAAATATTAATTGACCATGGAGACTTGGGTTTATTTCTGGGCTCTCTATTCTATTCCATTGGTCTATATGTCTGTTCTTATGCCAGTACCAGACTGTTTTGATTATAGTGGCCTTGTAATATAGTTTGATATCAGGTATGATGATCTCTCCTACTTTGTTTTTCTTTCTCAAAATTGCTGTGGCTATTCAGGGTCACTTATGATTCCATAAATTTTTTTAAGTGTTTGTTCTATGACTGTGAAATATGTCATTGGTACTTTAATAGGGATTGCATTGAATCTATAAATTGCTTTGGGTAGTATGGATATTTTGATGATGTTAATTCTTCCAGTCATGAACACGGTATATGCTTGATTTCTTTGCATCTTCCTTAATTTCTTCAGTGTTGCGTAGTTTTTTTGAGTACAAGTCTTTTACCTCCTTGGTTAGGTTTATTCCTAGGTACTTTATTTTTCTTGTTGCTGTAGCAAATGGGACTTTTTTCCTGATTTCTGTTTCTGATATTTAATCATTGGTGTTCAAAAATGCCTTCCATTTCTGAGTATTGACTTTGTATTCTGCTGTTTTGCCAAATTCACTTATATGGTCAAGTAGTTTTTTGATGGAAACTGTAGGGTTTTCTGTATATACAATCATGTCATCTGCAGATAATAACCGTTTTGCTTCCTCCTTTCCAATTTGGATGCCTTCTATTTCTTCTTCTTGTCTCATTGCTATGGCTAGGACTTCCAATACTATGTTGAATGAAGTGGTGAAAGCGAACATCCTTGTCTTGTTCCTGATCTTAGTGGGAAAGCTTTTAGTTTTTGCCCTTTGAGTATGATGTTGGCTGTAGGTCTCTCATATGTGGCCTTCATTATGTTGAGGAATGCTCTCTCTACTCCCACTTTTATCATAAAGTGTTTTTATCATAAATGGGTGCTGTACCTTATCAAATGCTTTTTCTGAATCCATTGATATAATCATGTGATTTTTCTTTCCGTTTCTTTATGTGATATATTACGTTTATTGATTTGCAAATATTGTGCCATTCTTGCATCCCTGGGATGAATCCCACTTGATCACGGTCTATGATCTTTGTAATATATTGCTGAATGTAGTTTGCCAATATCTTGTTCAGGAGTTTAGTATCTATGTTCACCAGCGATATTGGCCTGTAGTTTTCTTTCTTTGTTGTGTCTTTATCTGGTTTGGGGATTAGGATGATGGTGGCTTCATAAAAAGAGTTTGGAAGTTTTCCCTCTTCTTGGATTTTTTAGAATAGTCTGTGAAGGATAGGGGTTAGCTCCTCCTTAAATGTTTTGTAAAATTCTCCTGTGAAACTGTCTGATCCAGAGCTTTTGTGTGCAGGGAGTTTTTTGATTACTGCTTCTATTTAACCAGCTGTTATTTGTCTATTCAGGCTTTCTGTTTCTTGATACAGTTTTGAAAAATTACGTTTTTCTAGGAAATTGTCCATTTCACCTAGGTTTTCAAATTTCTTGGCATATAGTTTAGTTCTTCATAGTAATTTCTTACTGCCTTTTGCATTTCTGTGGTGTCAGTTGTAATCTCTCCTCTTTCATTTCTGATTGTGTTTATTTTCGTCCTCTCTCTTTTTTTCTTGATGTGTCTGGCTTAAGGCTTGTCGATTTTTTTTTATCTTTTCAAAGAACCATCTCCTAGATTTATTGATCCTTTGAGTTGTTCTTTTAGTCTCTGTGTCATTTAATTCTGCTCAGATCCTGGTTATTTCCTTCCTTCTGTGTCAAACTCATTTTCACTGGGGGTCACATCAGTCTCATGGTTGCCTTCAAAGGGCCGAATGTAATTTTAGGACTATATAAATGTAACTACTCCTTAACTGTTAAGGAGTTGAAATTACATTTGGCCCTTTGAAGGCAACCATGACACTGATGTGGCCCCCAGTGAAAGTGAGTTTGACACCACTGTTGTACTCACTCTGACCCTGGTTTATTGTTGTTCCTCCAGTTCTTGTAGATGTAGGGTTAGGTTGTTTATTTGAAGTGTTTATGTCTTTTTTAGGTGAGCCTCTATCGCTATGAACTTCCCTCTCAGGACTGCCTTTGCTGTGTCCCATAAGTTTTGGACTGTTGTGAGTTCATTTTCATTTGTTTCCAGAAGCATTTTGATTTGTCCTTGATCTCATTATTAACCCATTCATTGTTTAATAGCAGGCTTTTTAATCTCCACAAACTTAAGTGTTTTCAAGATTTTTTCCTTGAGGTTGGTTTCTAATTTCAGGCCATTGTGGTCCAAGAAAATGCTTGATATGATTTCAATATTCTTGAATTTGTTGAGGCTTGTTTGGTGTCTTATCAAGTGGTTTATCTTTGAAAATGTTCCATGTGCCTTTGCAAAGAGTATGTAGTTTGCTTTTTGGGGATGAAAGGTTCTATATATATCAGTTAAGTCCATTTGATCTAGGGCATTGTTCAATGCTGCAATATTCTTGTTGATATTTTGTTTGGAAGATCTATCCATTTTTGACAGTAGAGTGTTAAAATCTCCTAATATAAGTGTGTTGCTCTCAGTATCTTTCTCAAAGTCCTCCAAGATTTTCCCTGTATATTTGGGTGCTCCTGTGTTGGGTGCATATATGTTTATAATGTTTGTGTCTTCTTAATGGATTATTCTCTTGAGTATTATGAAGTATCCTTCTGTGTCTCTTTTTATGGCCTTTCTTTTGAAGTCTTTTTTGTCTGATATAAGTGTTACTACCCTGGCTTTTTTCCCCTTTCCATTGGCTTAGATTATTTTTTCCCAACCCTTCACTTTCAGTCTGTGTAGGTCTTTTGTTCTGACGTGGGTCTCTTGTAGGCAGCATATGTGTAGGTCATGCTTTCTTATCCGTACATCTATCTTATGTGTTTTGATTGTAGCATTTAGTCCATTTAGATTTAATGTTATCATTGATAGGTACTTATTCATTGCCATTTTATCCCCTTTGTATCTGTGTTCCTCTCTTTCTTACTCTTTTTATTCCTCTTAAAGCAATCTCTTTGGCACATCTTGCAGTGCTGGTTTGGTGTAGGTGTGCTCCTTCAGACTTCTTCATCCGGGAAACTCCTTATTTTGCTTTCCATTTAATTGAGAGCCTTGCTGGGTAGAGTAGTATTGGTTGTAGGCCTTTGCTTTTCATTACTTGGAATATTTCTTGCCATTCCCTTCTGGCTTGGAGCATTTTCATTGAGAAGTCAGCTGCTAGCTTTATGGGGACTCCCTTGTGTGTTACTTCCTGTTTCTCCCTTGCTACCTTTAAGATTCTCTCTTTTTCTTGGAGTTTTGCCTTTTTAATTATGATATGTCTTGGAGTGGGCCTCTTTGGGTTCCTCTTGATTGGAACTCTTTGTGTTTCCTGGATTTGTGTGACTTTTTCTCTCATCAGATTAAGGAAGTTTTCCATCATTCCTTTTTCAAACAGGTTTTCTATCCCTTGCTCCTCTTCTTCTCCTTCTGGTATCCCTATTATATGGCTATTATTATGTTTCATGTTGTCCTGCAGTTCCTGTAACCCCTCTTCATTCTTTTTGAGTCTTTTTTCCTTTCTTGTTTTTCTGGGAGTTTTTTTTTTCTACTTTGTTCTCTAGTTTGCTAACTTGATCCCCTGCTTCATCTAGCCTGCTTTTGGTTCCTTCTGCTGTGTTCTTCAATTCAGAAATTGTATTCTTCATTTCCTCTTGGCTCTTGTTGATAGTTTTTATGTCCTTTTTCATGCTGATATAGTTTGTAGTAAGTTCCTTGTAGCTTCCCTGTAGTATTTGGTAATTCTCACTGAGCTGATTGAGCTTCTTTATTACCACTGTTTTGACCTCAATTTCCAATTGTTGACTTGCCTCTATTTCATTTAGCAGTCTTTCTGAGGATTCCTTCTTTCCTTTTGATTGGGGGCTGTTGTTTTGTCTTCCTATTATTTGTAAGACTCATCTTGTTTGCTTCTGCTTCTTAAATTGATCTGTTTTAACTCCCTGAGTTTGTGGTATGAACTTTTATGGTAGGAGACCTGTGAGACTCAGTGGTGCAGTCTCCTTGATCTACTGAACTTGATGCTCTTGGGATGCCATTTATGCCATTTATGTTGGCTCTCCAGATGTAATTGGGTTTTGATTGTTGGGTCATTCTTTGGTGGGTCCTTCCCTCCAGCTTGTTGACTAAGGGTCACTCTGCTCTCCATGTCTCATATGCTGGTGTGCAGGTGCTGCCAGAACAAAACCACAAAGCCCAGGAAAGAAACCCAAGTCAGCAAAAATAACACCCTCCCCCCACAATCCCACTATCAACAGCAAATGAACCACTATTAATGAAGGTAAAGAGGGATTAAGACTATTATAAGAAAGGGGAGAAAGAAACTATAGTATAAAATCTAGTGACTTAATATACACAAACTTGATGAACAAGAAATGAATGTTAGAAAGCTATGCAAGATATAAAATATCATTAATCATGGAGAAAACCATAGTGGATTTCATCTAGGTAGCCTCTAGTATTTACCACTGTTTTTCCTTTCTGGATCCGCCGCTGGTAATGTCAGATATTGACTCCGTCTGACCTTAGGCAGCCTGCCAGGGATCTACTGTCTGTGGCTCTCTTCAGTTGTTAATCTAGTTACTTAGCAGGCTTAAGCACCATGGGGTGGGGCAGAATCCCTTCTGGGGTTGGGGCTATTGTTTCCCCTCAGGCAGCTGCTGCTCTGAGGGGAGTAGTCTACCTGAGCAGGATGGCTGCTGCTGTATGGGGGATGACTCAGCACTGGGATCCCGGGGTCTGCTCTCTCAGCTCTCTCCCCAAAGCTTCCAACCCGTCTCTCCTCAGGCATCTCTAGCCCATTCTGTCCTCGCCTTTGCCAGATCCCCAGGTAAGTGGCTGCAAATGAAAATTTGTGTGTTGGCCCTTTAAATGGCTCTTTGCATCTCTAGTCATCTGTCTCTGGCAGATAGCAACCCTTTCCACTTTTTGCTGATGGTTGTTATCTGTGTACTTTTTGAGTTCTAGTGCTCTAGGCTAGGGATCCCAGCTTAGGGTTTAGGCCCTGCTCTTCTCAAGGGGATCCAACCAGCTACTTAATTATCCCTCTGGCACTGCTGCCTATGGGCACCCAGCCAGCCTTCTGGAGTTTCCACTGTGCTCCTTACCAGTCAGGTTGTGCTGAGGCTGATTCTTCTACCTGTCTGAGGCTATAAGTCTTCTCTGTTGCTATTGTTCAGTTGTTTGTTCCAGGCGATTTCTCCATAATTTAATTGTAATTCCAGATTGGTCCTGGGAGGAGGTTATGTGACTTCCATTCACACCTCTGCCATCTTGCTCCCTTTCATTTGTTCTTTTTTAATCAGTTATTTTAGCAGCTTTTGTATGTTAAGCACTGTACTTGGCCAAGTAGAGTATATGACAGAAAGTAAAATAAACTCTATTATTTTGAGGAGTTGCAATCTCTTTTTTCCCCCCACTGTTTTATCTGCTTTCTCTTCTGCTTGTCCTTTCAAATTGTCTTTATTCATAGATAGTTTATATAGGAAAAGCCTGATGGAATTAACAATAGAAGTATTGAAACAATAAAAATACATTGAGGAAAATGCTTACAAAGTGAATTTACAAATGTGAATAAAGTTTATATAGACAAACAGCTACTGGATAGAAAGTATACAGAAGAAGATCGTATTTAAAATAACTATAAAAATGTGCATAATGTGTATGGAGGAAAATTTAATACCCTATTAAAAAAGACTTCTTATACCAGCAAGATTTCAGACTGATATAATCTGAAAGCCTTTACATTGTAAAGATATGAAAATGCTGAGTAGAATATAATTTTAAAGAGCTTCATGCAGAGCTACTCTCTCAAAAAATAAGAGCTCACTAAGGACTGGAAAAATAGAAACCCTGAAAAGCAAAAGAAATAAGCAATGAGGTAAGCCACTGAAGCCCTCTAGTGTGGTGAGCAGCTACTCCCTAATTTAGGTACCTGTGTTTTAATACCAACAGAGAAACAGCAGATCCACTATCATTCAAGATGGAAACTGAACTTAGAAGGCAGGAATGAGGTGCAAACTGACAGATTAAGCACAGAAATTGGTAAATAAAACTTGACTACATGAAACAAAATGACTATATTAATGACCAATATGGGATGTCATTGGTGTGCTGAGATATGTTTAACAAACTGACTTTCGCAGAGGAAATAGAGAAGCCCTGATTTGTGGCATTTGCCGATTGTCTGGGGTGAATACTCCCGTCATGGCCCAGTTCTGGAGGCAGAACTGGGAAGAGATGCCTTGTAGCACACCACTGTGCAGACAGATACAGTAGATGGCAGCGACCTGAAGAGCATAGATTATAGTAAAAGATGGTAAAATACTGAAGTAGTGATGAGTTTTGAGTGGTTATCTTGTTGTTTTAAATATAGTTGACTTAAGTATGTCTATATATTTTAATTTTTAATAATAGCAGTGTTTAACAACTGCATAGAAAATTTCTGAAATTTAGCAATCAGCTCTTGAGAGCTGTATAAGCTGACTGCGGCCCTCCACTGGGAAACCAAGGGGAACTAAACCTCTAACAGTATTAGGAAAGGTAAGAGAGGATGATTGAAGCTAAAGCCAGTTGAGGTCTTTGTACTATAGTGAAAAATGTAGTCACATATTTTAATGTACATGTTTCCAAACTTGCAATGAAAAGAAGTAGAATCTTTAATTTGCAAAACAATTGTGAGGATTATTGGGGAAAAAATCTGAGAAAGAAACTTAATGAGGAGAGAGTGGTATTAACCTCTATTAACATGTAGCATAAAGCAAAATTAGTTAAAATACTTTGTTAAATGACAGTTGAGTAGGATAACATATTGGAATAAACAAATACATTAAGAAAAAAAGATTCAAATCATACCTCAGAGGAATTTGTAAGCACATTACAACCGAAAAGTAGGATGTTATGAGAAAGGAATCATCAGCAAACATGATAGAGTTATTGGAAATTAAAATGAAGGTTTTCTGAATTCAAAAATTCAGTTTAAGAGTTTAGAGGATAAATTCAATGGAGTCTCTCAGAAAGCAGAATAAAAGGACAAAGAAACAGTAAATGAGTAAAAGGATAATAGGGGATCAGTTCAAGAAGTCTTATTATCTGTTAGGTGTTTCCTAACAACAGTAGGAGGAATTACACATTGCATTCAGTGTATTAGGTAATATTCTACCTATGCTGACTTGTTTAATCTTCCCAACTAGGCACACTTACTGTCCTGGCTTTCAGAGGATGAAACTACAGCACAGAGGGATTAACTTGCCCAAGGTTGCATTCATAGCTGGTAACTAGTACAACTGGAATGCATGGACACTAGACGCTCCCTAAGCCTGCAGGCCTAACCAAAACATTGCACTGCTTTCCACTGATCTGTTAAAGCTAAAATGTTAATATCTGTTTTTGAAAAAATAACCACATAGAGACAGTTTTTTAATTGGTTATTCTGTAATTAGGTCTGCATTTTGAAACTAGAAGGCATGTAGAGTATTTTTTTCACTGTTGTAGAGCTCAGAAATTATAATGTTTTAACTAAATTATACCTTAAATTATAAAAACATTATAATGAATCTTAGAGAAGAGCTTTAAATAATGAGCATATGTTAATTTTTGTGTTCAATTAAGACAATTATTTTTTACTGTTTAATCAGTGATACTCTATAATCATTTTATTACAGTATAGATATGAGCATATATTACAATTTTACAGTTGGCTGTATCTTGCTGATCTGTATTTCCAGGGTTATCTTGAAGAACTCTTACGACTTCGAGAGAACCAGCTGTCTGAATCTGTCTCCCAGAATAAAACACTGCTACAAAGGATTGAAGATTCTGATCTGGCCCATAAATTGGAAAAGGAACAGTTAGAATACATAATTGTAGAGCTTCAAGATCAGCTGTAAGTGAGACCGTTTTGGAAAATTTTTGAAAGTATGTGAATATAACAAAGTGTCATGTGTTAACATATGATTCAAATTCTAAGAGATCTATTTGCCTGCTATTAAGGTGTCTTTCACTTGTCTTTTTAACATTTACTTTTGTTTTTCTTATTATAAAAGTAGTCCATGATCATTGTAGAAACATTACAAGATATAGGAAAAAAAAAAAAACTTACCCTAAGTTGTGCTACCCAGGGTTAACTGCTATGTTGTAATTTAGTGTATATCCTTTCAAGTGCATAGGTACAATTTTAAAAGTATTTATCTAGTTGTTGACTGATTGATTGTAGAAAGATGGTCTTTAAGACCAGTACTACTAAAAGTTAAGTGCCAGCACATAAACTCTTTGTCACCAGGTTGTGCCTGAATATTACTAAGCACAGCTCAGTATTGCTCTTTTCTCTAGCAAGACTTCGTTTGATGAAGAAAGCCGTGTATTGACCTACATTCTGGTATAAGCTCTTTACCTTGTCACTCTTCAAAGCACTGGTACTACTCATACTGTTTTGTCAAACTTGATTTTGTCAATTAATTGCTTATGGTGAAAATCTTCTCATATTAATATTTACTTAAAGGATTTACTTTACTTTTTTTTGAAATGATTTCAAACTTTCAGAAAAGTTATAAGGACAGTACAAAATAATTTCCATATGCCTTTTCCTAAATACACCACTTTCCAACATTTTGCCACATTTGTCATAATATCGTAGTTCTCTCCCTCTCCCTGTATATACAGATGTGTTATTTTTAAGCCACCTGACCATTTTGCATACATCGTGCCTCTTTACTCTGTAATACTTTAGTGTGTCTTTCCTAATAACAAAGATATTCTCTTAAATAACCATAGTTCAGCTTTCAATTTAAAATTTTAAATTGATATAATGCTTTCATCTTGTCTATAACTCGTATTTCACTTTTATTAATTGTCCAAATAATGTCTTTTATTGCAACTTTTGTTTTTCTGGTAAGGATCCAGTCCAGAATCATGTTTGAATTTGGTTGTCAGTCTCTTCAGTCACTTTTAACTTAGAATAGTTTTTCAGGGTTTGCCTCACATTTGATTGACATTTCTGAAGAATACAGGCTAGTAGTTTTATAGAATGTCCCTGAATTTTAGGTTGTTTGTTTTCCCTGTGATTAGAATGAGTTTATCCATTTGTGGTTGGATTACAACATAAATGGTATGTCTTCAAGATATTACATCCAGAGGTACACGAAGTCTGTTGTTGACCTTATAGTAGTGACACTAATTTTAGTCACTTGGTTAAGATGCTTTTCTCTTCCGTATAGTTACTGTTGTTCCTTTTGTAATTAACATGTATTTTTCAGGGTGACTGAGTAAGTATAGAAGATGATTTTTAAGTAAAGTTTTACTAAGAAACATAAAATATAATGCTTTATGGGAATTTGTATCTTAATGAAAAGAATTATGTTCATATTTTGTTTCTTATATTTTTCTAATATTTCACAGTTTGTCCTATGGAGTATCACTCATTTAGGGGCAGATTAACACCTTCTTTAGCCCTTCTATAAGCAGGGAGAAAAATATCAAGAGCCAAACAATAAAGATTTCTGGGTATTACTTTGCAACTGAAAGATTAAGAAGATACTTTAATTTTTTTTTTGCAGATAATCTTGGTAGTTTGTCTGAACTGTCTTAAAAATAATTATGAAATCCGTTTTCATTTAATCAGAGAGATATTTTCATTTGAAGAATTCAGTTTGAATGTATCATATTTATTTTACTTTTGATAATTTAAAGGAAATGAGGACTCTCAAACATTTTAGTATGCAAAAGAACCTACAAATTATTGCTTTATCATGCTTCTGTGATAGGAAAGTATCCTACACTAGGATACTTTATACAGGTCTAACCTCAGGAATACACAGCCTCAGAACAGCATGCGAAAACTAAACACCTTTGTCATGATTCTCTAGATTTTGCAAAGAAACCTTACAATTGTTCTTAACACCTTTAGGGTGATTTTAACTAAAACAGTATTACCAAAGCAACAACTAAAAAATTATGGTCACTGGTCAGACAGATTTAAACTACTTTCTTGGATCTAGAAGTTAAAGATTTACTTTCCTGTAACATGGCTAAAATTTCTGGATGGTTGTAAATCTGTGTCTTACAAGATTTATTTGCACAAAAACTGCTACAAGAATATTGAACAGAAGAGTAAGAGCTGTTTCTTTCAAAATGTTCACAATTCACTGCTATCAGAATCATCTTTAAGTACAGAATACTCTGGGCATTTTTGCAGCTGTCGGGAACGAGTGGACATATTTTCCTTCTTATGTTGCTGAGATTTTTTTTTTAAAGCAAGAATTAGGAAGGCTTGCATCAAAGCTGGGCATTGAAATTCTCTTTGTTAATCCTGAGAAGATAAAAGTGGCCTTGAGAAGATTAATTTTATAATATCTAATGGAGGAGGTCAGAAGAGAAGTATTAAATTAAACATGAGGCATGTAATATTTTCTTCTATATTATTGTGATTATCTTTCTTGGGTGATTTAAATCCTTTGCCACTTGTTATTCTTTTCTCAGTGGTTAGATGTCTTTCTGAATTACTGGTAGAGTATGTTTTAATTATATCTTTGAATACTCATAAAATCTGAACATTCTGTAGTTTTGGTAATAGTGTAAGTTTGTGTGATGTAGTACAAGAGCATCTTAAAGCTTTCTTGCAGAGCAGGACCATGTTCATATACTAGCTGTATACTTTTATTTAAGCTCAGACTTAATGTTTTAGAGCCTCTTTTTTTAAAAATTGTGAAATGGAGATGATATTCACCTTATGAATTATTATGGGTATTAAATAGCATCATGTATAATACAGCCAGGATGAGGAAAGCATACAAAGATTATTCCTTTGTTTAGGCTTACAGAAACATCACAATGTCCTTAATAAGTTCATTCAGAAAGATAGTGAATTTGAAATTTTACCTTATCATGCCCAAAAGCCACAGATCAAGCAATGAGTTTGAACTTGATTGTATTATTCCTGAGTATCAAGAAATTAACTTTGAAATCTGGTTTCTAAATGGCAGTTGGGTTAATATTTATAATCATGGTGTAGACTTGTGTATACCACATGAATGAGGGAGAAATACATGGTTACCTGCTACTTAATGTTTCTCTTAACTGTAATTCTCTTCCTCATTTATAGGATGTAACTCTATTTTAGTATATTTTACTAGGCATTGACAAAGGTACATTTGAATGATTGATGGGGTTATGGTTGGTGGAGTTTTTAAAAAAATGAATAGTTTTACATCTCTAAAAATTATGATTAGGAATAATGTTATCATTTCATTGGAAAATATAGCATTATTATAGTTTTATACTCATAGTTTTATTGAACTTTGTAGTATAGTTAGATTTTATTTCATTTCTATACTTTTAACTTCATTTTATTTATATATGAAACTTCATTCAGTAAAATAAATATAAATAAGCTTAATATGTCAGTTATGCATTTTGACTCAATATGTGGCAATTTTCTCAGGATTATAAAATATATTCTGTTTATGGCCTCTAAAAATTTTATTGTTACATTTACTTATGCTAATTGTTGGGAAAATTTTTCAATTTTAATTTAGTTTTATTCAGTAAACATTTGTTTAAATGTATATTTTTGTGCTTGAGAATAACTGAAAGTACAGAGAAGACTAAGGCATAGTCTCTTTTTTATAAGGGGCTGATGAGCTAGTGATGTGAACAGATCAACATCAATCACATTGTTAAAGAGCGCCATATGTGGGAGGGCAGCTTTATCCTCATCCACAGGTGTAGACCTTTATACAGGTCTAACCTCAGGCATACACAGCCTCAGAACAGCATGCCAAAGCTAAACACCTTTGTCATGATTAACAGCAAGAAAATGCATAATAAGGCATTTTTCTAGGTAGCCTTTTCCTAATCCACATAATGAATTTTTCTATTCATAATTTGAAACATTATACAGATAGTAACATGTCATATTGAGTTCCCTAGTGAAGAAACGGAAGAGTCTAAATAGAAGTGAAGACTCATGCATTGCTAAAACTGGGTCATTTGACAGTTCAGCAGCCAAGTTTGTGTAATTCATGGTAAACAGTGATGTTGTGATTATCAGCCTGCAAACCGTAAGTCAATGATGCTACGGCATCCTGGTTCAGAAGGTTTAGGATGAGTGGTATGGATTGTAGTAACAGAGTAGAGTGGTATTATCATGGCCAGCTAGTAGTAGACAAATTATAATAGGTAAATTTTATTTATTTATACATAGATATAGGTAGATATAGGTAGGTAACAGTTGTTATTAAAATATTAAATTATGATCACATTAATATATGTTACATACTATGTTACCTATGTATGAACAGAAGTCAATAAAATACATCCAGAAGAGAAAAAGGCCAGGTATCAGATCATTAGATAAAACCATGTCTGTTGTACTTTCTTCTTATTTGTGGGAAATTAGATATTACAACAGAAATGGATATTAATTTGGTATGGTTGTCATCTCATTGTCTTTAGTCACGATGTCTGGCTAAAACTGTTAGCAGATTCTCCTACAGAGCAGATGTTCTTATATGAGGCCAGGAGCCTGGCAACAGTTGGGACTACAATACAGTATTTTGTACAAAAGAAGAGACTCATTAGAACAGAAAAAAGACTCTCTTTGGGCATTCTTATTTAGTAAATGTTTCACATTGAGTACATGAGAAAAGGAAGCCCCCCTGAAGTACTTACTACATATAATTAATACAATGCTAGTATTTATATATAAATATTATTATTGACCTCTGGTCAAGATGGAGGTATAGGTAGACACATTTTGCCTCCCTGCGTGTAACCATAGAAGGAATTACAACTATATCTCTAAACAAGTAACACCCAGAGCTGTCAGAAAATTGAACTGTATGGAAGTCGACCAACCAAGGATTAGAGAAGCCACGTACATCCAGATGGGTAGAAGGGGCGGAGTGGCAGAGTCAGGCAGAGAGGTGTGGAGATGTGGAGTGGCAAGGAGAGGCAGCACCAGTGGCAGAACAGATGATCCCACATTCATGTACAGTGGATGAAAATCTGCAGGGATACCTTGGGAGTGAGCAATCCAGCACCAGGCCAGACCACACAGCCCAGCGTTCCAGTGCTGGGAAGATAAATCCCCATAACTTCTGGCTGTAAAAACCAGTAAGGGTTGGGGCGGTGGAAGAAACTGTTAGATTTTCAGGAGACTCAGCTTAAAGGGCCCACATGGACTTAGAACATATGTACACCCACCCTCTCTGGGATTCACCACCAGGGCCAGAGCTGGAAGGGTGCCTGTTGCATATAGGAAGTGGGTAAAATGACTGGAAATGGGGTGAGTGCTGGACAAGCCTCCAGAAGCCAGGCAGAGGCATTGTCCCCTTTTCAAACCCTCCCACCACACAGAGCCACAAAGAGGTGAAGTGGGTTGCCCCACCCTGCCAATTACCTAAGGCTCTGTCCCACACAATTCACAGGTGCCTTTTCTACAGTAGGCCATACTACTAAGATAGGGAGTCAAAGCAGCTGTACCTAAATACAGAAACAAACATAGGGAGGCTGGTGAATTGAGACAAAGAAATATGGCCCAAATGAAAGAACAGAACAAAACCCCAGAAAAAGAACTAAATGAGATGAAGATAACCAGCCTGTCAGACGCAGAGTTCAACACACTGGTGATCAGGATATCCAATCAAAGAACTCATTGAGTATGGCAACAACATAAAGGAAAAAATGAAGGTCACACTAAGTGAAATAAAGAAAAATCTACAGGGAACCATGAGTGGATGGGAAGAAGCTGGGATTCAAATCAACAATTTGGAACATAAGGTAGGAAAAAGCATTTATCCAGAATAACAAGAAGAGAGAAGAATTTTTAAAAAATGAGGCTAGTGTAAGGACCCTCAGGGACATTTCCAGACATATCAACATCCAAATCATAGGGGTGCCAGAAGAAGAGGAAGAACAAGAAATTGAAAACTTGTTTAAAAAATAATGAAAGAAAACTGCCCTAATTTGGCTAAGGAAATAGTTATACAAGTCCAGGAATCACTGAGAGTCTCCAACAAATTGGACACAAGAGAACTACAGCAAGACACACTGTAATTAAAATGCCAAAGGTTCAGGATAAAGAGAGAATCTTAAATACAGCAAGAGAAAAGCAGACAGTTATCTACAAAGGAGTTCCCATAAGAGTATCAGCTGATTTCGCAAAAGAAACTTGGCAGGCAAGAGGGGACTGGCAAGAAGTATTCAAACTGTTGTCAAGCAAGGACCTACAACCTAGAGTACTCTATCCAACAAAGTTATTATTTAGAATGCAAGGGCAGATAAAGTGCTTCTCAGACAATGTAAAGTTAAAGGAGTTCATCATCACCAAGCCATTATTATATGAAACGTTAAAGGGATTTATTTACAAAAAAGAAGATCAAAACTATGAACATTAAAATGGCAACAAATTCACAACTATCAACAACTGAATCCCCCCCAAAAAAAACCAGACTAAGCAAATAACCAGAACAGGAACAGAATCATAGATATGGAGATCATTTGGAGAGTATCAGCTAGGAGGGGGAAGGAGAACGTGGGGTTGAGGGGAATAAAGTGCAGAGATTAAGAAGCATAATTGGTAGGTACAAAATAGATGGGGGGATATTAAGAGTAGTATAGCAAATGGAGAAGCCAAAGAACTTATATACATGACCCATGGACATGAACTAAGGGGGGGACTGCTGGAGAGAAGCGGGGTACTGGGTGAAGGAGGGCAAAGGGGGAAAAATTGGGACAACTGTAATAGCATAATCAATAAAATGTGCCTTTAAAAATATTTTTTTCATGTATTTCCATTTTTAGCATTTAGTTCATATTTATAAAGTAGATTCTGAAGCTGTTATAGTCAATATTTTAATTTTCATTAAGAAATTTTAAAGTATACACAAAGAAATAATTGTATTATAAAATCATAATTACTCATCACACAGATTTAACAGTTAATTTATTTCATCTATCTCTTTTATTTTTCATTTGCTTTTTTTATTGTTCTTTTTTTATATAGAGGAAAGGGGAGAGAGAGGAGAGAAAGAAACATTGATTTGTTGTTTTACTTATTTATGCATTCATTGGTTGATTTTTGTACATGTCCTGACAGGAGATTTTACCCACAACCTTGGTGGATCGGGACAACAGTCTGACCATCTGAGCTGCCTGGCCAGGGCTTTGTTTCTTTTCTTTCTTTTTTTCTGTATTATTTTGAAGCAAATCATGCTGAAAGCTACATACTTCATTGCACTTCTCTATAACATATGGATACTTTTCCACTAAATTTCGTAATCATGTCTGATAATCATGTCCTGGATGCTGGGCTTAATGCTAAGAATACAGAGATAAATTTGTTCTAGTTCCTGCCCTCACAGGGGGCAAAAACATAGAAACAGTAAGAGTGATAAAGTGTCACAGGTGCTATGATGGTCTTGCATTGGATTCAGTTTGAAACAAAGGAGAATGAACTAGGAAGGATTTAAGGAGGTGGTGACAGTTATACTAATTCCTTAAAGTGGTTTAGACATTTGAGAGACTAGTATGGGAAGAGATGGGTTTTCAAGGCAGTGAAAACAACAAAAGCAAAACACAAGAAAGATTAAAAATCCAGCAAATGGATCTAACTAGTGCGGCTCAGTGAGTTGGGCTTTGTCCCACAGACCTCAGGTGATAGGTTCAATTCCTGTTTGGGTGCACGCCTGGGTTGTGGGCCAGGTCCCCAGTTGGGGCATGCTGGGGACAACTGGTCCATGTGTCTCTCTCTGCACATCGATATTCCACTCACTCTCACTTCCCCTCTCTCTAAAAATAAATTGATAAAATTTTTAAAAGAAGAGTCCCACAAATAGGAAACTTCATGATGGTTCCTTGTTACTCTTACATAGAGGGCAAACATGTATCTAATCACCTGCAACTAATATAATATTGTATGTCAACTGTAATTGAAAATTTTTTAAATCATTTTTTCACTATTGTTATCATTCTTTTTAAATTTTATTTTAATCATTGTTCAAGTACAGTTTTCTGTCCTTTACTCCTATCTCAGTAAATATTTTTTTAAAAACTTGAATTAGGCATAAATACTGAAAAATAATAAAGCACTCTCAAAGTGCTTTACCTGCAGTGTTTTTTATGCAATTGAAGATAGGTTATCAACTTAAAATAGGAAGTTATAACTATAAGATACTTTGTTCCAGATTAAAGTTAACTACAAAGAACATACTTATAATAGAAACACAAAAGACAAAGAGAAAAGAATCAAAGCAAGTCACTGCAAAAAAGTTATCAAATAACAAAGGAGGACAGCAAAAGACAAAGAGAAGGGCAAAAACAGCTGCCAAACAGACAACAACAAAAACAATTGCCTTAAATGTAAATGGTTAAACTCACCCATCAAAAGGCAGAGAGTGATTGAATGTACTTAAAAACAAGACCCATTAATATGCTATCAGACCAAGATTCACATTGGCTGAAAGTGAAGGGATGTTAACCCCTTACCAGATGTATCAGGGAACACGTTCTCCCACTCAGAACATGTTCCCCTTTTATTGTGTTGATGGTTTCCTTTGTTGTACAAAACATTTCCAGTTTGATGTAGTCCCATTTGTTTATTTTTTCTCATTTCCCTTACCTGAAGAGATATATCAGGAAAAAAAAATATTGCTATCAGCAATGTCCAAGATTTTAGCCGCCTAAGTTTTCTTCTGATTTTTATGGTTTCAGATCTAACATTTAAGCCTTTAACCCATTTGAATGTATTCTTGTGTGTGGTATAAGAAGGGGGGCTAGTTTCATTTTTCTGCATATATATGTCCCAATTTTTCTAATACCAATTATGGAATAAACTATCTTTACCCCTTTGTATGTGCTTGCTTTCTCTGTAAAATATAAATTGACTATAACAGTATGGGTTTATTTCTGGGCTGTCTACTATGTTCCTTTGATCTATGTGTCTGTTTTTATGCCAGTACCATGGTGTTTTGATTACTGTAGCCTTATAGTATAATTTGATATTAGGTGGTGTGATTTCTCAAACTTTGTTGTTCTTTCTCAAGATCACTGTTGCTTTTTGGAGTCTTTTGTGGTTCTGTATGAATTTTGGAAATATTCATAAAACTCAATACCAACAAACAACCCAATTAAAAAATGGACAAAGGCCCTGAATATAGATACTTCTCCAAAGATGATATACAGATAGCCAATGGACATATTAAAAGATGCTCAATGACACTAATCATCAGAGAAATGCAAATTAAAACCATAATGAAATATCATCTCACATCTGTCAGAATGGCCATCACCAATAAATCAATAGACAAGTGCTGGGCAAGGATGTGGAGAAAGGGGAACCCTTGTACACTGGTGGTGGGAATGCAGATTGGTGCAGCCACTGTGGAAAGCAGTATGGAGGTACCTCAAAAAATTAAAAATGGAACTGCCTTATGACCCAGCAATTCCACTTCTGCAAATTTATGCAATGAAACTCAAAACACTAATTCGGCAGAGCAGAAGCATCCCTATGTTCATTACAGCGTTATTTACAATCACCAAGATATGGAAGTAGCCCAAATCTCCATCAGGAGTGAATGGATAGAACAACTATGGCACATTTACATAAAGGAATATTACTTGGCCATAAAAAGAAGAGTATTTTGCCATTTGCCATTTGCCAAAGAAGAGAACATTATGCTAAGTGAAATAGGCCAGTCAGAGAAAGACAAATACCATATGATTTCACTCATACATAGAATTTAACGTACAAACTGAACAAGCAAAATAGAGACAGACTCACGGATAGCAGACTGATGGCTCTGGAGGAGGTGGTTAGGAAATGGAGGGATTGAACAAAAAAGAAAAAAGGACTCATGGACATGGACAGCAGTGTGGTGATTGTGGGGTGAGGAAGGGGATATAAAGGGGATAAATGGTAATGGAAAAATACAATAAAAATAAAAATTTAAAAATAATTAAAAGAAAGTGAAGGGATGGAAAAAAATAGTTCATACAAATGGTAACCAAAAGAAGGGTGTCTATACTTACAGCAGACAAAATAGACTTTTTACTCCAAAACTGTTTATAGAGGCAAAAAAGGTCATTATATAATGATAAAAGGGTCAATTTAATAAGAAGATATAACAAATATAATTATATATACCCTCAACATCAGGACACCTAAATATATAAAGCAAAGAAGGACAAAACAACAGCAAAACTGTTAGAACTAATAAATTCAGCAAAGTTGCAGAATACAAAATCAGCATACAAAAATCAATCATATTTCTATATACAATCAACAAACTATCAAAAAAGGAAATTAAAAAACAATCCTATTCACAGTAACAAAAAGAAAATTCTCAGGAATAAATTTAACTAAAGAGGTAAAAGATTTGTACAATGGAAATTTAAAAAACATTAATGAAGGAAATTAAGGCATACATCAAAAGCATCCTGTGTTCATGGATTAGAAGAATTAATATTATTAAGATACCCACACTATGCAAAATGACATACAAAATCAGTGAAATCCCTATCAAAATCCCAATAACATTTTTCAAAGAAATGAAAAGACAGCCCTAAAATTTATGTGGAACCAAAAAGACTCTGAATAATCAAAGCAATTCTGAGAAAGAAAAGTGAGGCTGGTGGCATCACATTTCCTGATATAAAAATGTGTTATAAATTTACAGTAATCAAAACAGTGTAGTGCTGACATTAAAACTGACGTATACCTGGCTGGTGTAGCTCAGCGGATTGAGCGCGGGCTGTGAACCAAAGCATCGAAGGTTCGATTCCCAGTCAGGGCACATGCCTGGGTTGCAGGCCACGGCCCCCAGCAACCGCACATTGATGTTTCTCTCTCTCTCTCTTTCTCCCTCCCTTCCCTCTCTAAAAATGAATAAATAAAATCTTAAAAAAAAAGAAAGTACATAAAACCATTAAAAAAAAACTGACATATAGACCATTGGAACAGAATAGAGAGCCCAGAAAAAATATCCAAGCACCTACAGTCAGTTCATCTTTGACAAAGGGACCAAGAATACACATGTGGACGGGATATTGCCTTCAGCAAATGATATTGGGAAGACTGCACATCCACATACAGAAGAATGAAATTGGACCCTTCTCTGATACCAATAACAAAAATCAAATCAAAATGAATTAAAGACTTAAACATAAGACTTGAAATTGTAAAACTACTCGAAGAAAAATAGGGAAATAGCTTCGTGATGTTGCTCTGGGCAATAAATTTTTTGGATATGACAAAAAATGGAGGAAACTAGAGCAAAAGTAGAAAAATGATGCATCAAATAAAAAAGATTCTGCATGGCGAAGGACCAATCAACAGAGAAAAAAGGCAACCTACAGAATGGGAGAAAATATTTGCCATCTATCTGATACAGAGTTAATATCCAAAATACATAAAGAGCTCCTATAACTCAATAGCCAACAAAAAATCCAATTAAAAATGGGCAAAGGACTTGAATAGACATTTCTCCAGGGAAGACATACAAATTACCAAGAGGTATATGAAAAGATGCCAAACTTCACTAATCATTGGGGAAATGCAAATCACAATCACAGTATCACCTCATACCTGTTAGGATGTCTGTTATCAGAAATATGATAGGTAAGTTTTGGCGAGGATGTGGTAAAAAGGGAACACTTGTACACAGTTGGTGGTTATATTCATTACTATAGCCACTTTGAGAAACAGTATGGAGATTCCTCAAAAAAATAAAAATAGAACTATCTTATGATCCAGTGATCCCACTCTGGGTATTCTTCCAAAGGAAATGAAAGCAGGATCTCAAAAAGATAGTCCCATGTTAGTGTCAGCATCCTTCACATTAACCAAGAGGTAGAACCAACTTCAATGTCAGTCAGTAGATGAATGAATAAAAAAGTCATATATATATATGTGTGTGTGTATGTGTGTGTGTGTGTGTGTGTGTGTATGATGTCTTTATACATACACAGCAGACTACTTGCAAGAACATGGATCAACCTGCAGGACATTATGCTAAGTAAAGTAAACATGCTGGAGGACAAATAGTGTATGATCCTACTTACCCGTGGAATCTAAAGTAGTCAAACTCATGAAAGCAGAGAAGAGAATAGTGTTTAGTGTTCAGTGGTGAGTTGGAAATGGGGAGATGTTGTTCAAGGGGGAACAAAGTTTCAGTTATGCAAGATGAAAAAATTCTGGGGAACTATTGCATATTAATGTGACTATAGTTATTTAATAACAATACTGTATAATAAACTTGAAATTTTTTGTTTTATTGATTATGCTATTACAGTTGTCCCAATTTTTTTCTTCTTTGCCCCCCTCTACCCAGCACACCATTGTTCATGTCCATGGGTCATGCATATAAGTTCTTTGGCTACTTCATTTTCAATCCTCTACCTTACATCCCCCTAGCTGTTCTACCTATTTTAAAGGTTTTATTTTTTTTAATATTTTTAAAATTTATTTTTATAGAGGGAAGGGGGAAGAAAGAGAGAGAGAGAGAGAAATATCAATGTGCGGTTGCTGGGGGTGTGGCCTGCAACCCAGGCATGTGCCCTAACTGGGAATCGAACCTGCGATGCTTTGGTTCGCAGCCCGCGCTCAATCCACTGAGCTACACCAGCCAGGGCTATACCTATTTGTACTTATTAATCCTGTCATCTCTTCACCCATTCCCCCATAACCCCCTCCCATCTGGCAACCATCATAACACTCTCTGTATCCATAATTGTGTCTCTTTCCTTCTTGTTTGCTTAGTTTGTTTTTTAGATTCAATTGTTGATAGATATATATTTACTGCCATTTTATTGTTCATAGTTTTGATCATCTTCTTTTTCTTAAGTAAGTTTCTTTAACATTTCATATTATAATGGTTTGTGATAATGAACTTTAGTTTTCCTTGTCTGGGAACCTTTTCATTTGGTCTTTGATTCTAAATGATTTTCTGGGTAGAGCAATCTTGGTTGTAGGTCCCTGCTCTTCATGACTTTGAATATGTCTTGCTAATCCCTTCTATCCTGCGAAATTTTTTGAGAAATCAGCTGATGGTCTTATGGGAACTCCCCTATAGGTAACTAACTGCTCTTCTCTTACTGGTTTTAAGATATTTTTTTTATCTTTAACCTTTGGCGTGTTAATTAATGATGTGTCTTGGAGTGGGCTTCCTGGCATCCATCTGGTTTCAGACTCTCTGTACTTCTTGGACTTCCATATCTATTTCCTTCACTAAATTAGGGAAGTTTTCTTTCACTATTCTCTCAGATAGATTTCCACATTCTTGTTCCTTTTCTTTTCCTTTTGGTATCCCTATGATGCGAATGTTGGAATCCTTGAAATTGTCCCAGAGTCTGCTTACATTGTCCTCATTTTTTTTTATTCTTTCTTCTTCTTGTTGTTCTTATTGGTTGTTTTTGTCTTTTCCAAATCATTGATTTGATTCTTGGCTTCATCCCCTTTACTGTTTTTTCCCTGTAAATTGTTCTTTATTTCAATTAGTGTATCCTTCATTTCTGACTAGGTCTTGTTGAGGTCCTCACTAAGTCCCTTGAGCATCCTTATAACCAGTGTTTTGAACTTCACATCTTATAGATTGCTTATCTCCATTTCATTTAGTTCTTTTTCTGGAGTTTTGTTCTGTTCTTTCATTTGGGCCATGTTTCTTTGTCTCCTCATTTTGGCAGCCTCCCTGTGTTTGTTTCTATGTATTAGGTAGAGAGCTGCTATGACTCCCTGTCTTTCTAGTGTCGCCTAAAATAGTAGATGTCCTGTAGGGTCCAGTGGAACAGCCTCCCCTATCATTCAAGCTGGATACTCGAGATGCACCCTCTGTGTGGGATGAGTATTACCTTTCTCTTGTAGATGAGCCTTGACAGCTGTTGGCAGATCAGTTGGAGGGAATTACCCAGGCCAATCAGCTGCAAGGACTGGCTGTGACCACTTACCACCCACCTCTGCCCTCCCTGGAACATTAGCTGTGCAGGGGCAGGGTGGTGGTGCTCTGATGTTGTTTGTAGCTATCCATGGGTTCACAGGTTCTGGGATTTCCTGGGTGGTGCAGGCAGGGTCTGCCCCCACCTGTGTTCTGCTCAGGGCCACTCTGTCTGGACTATAAAGCAATCAGATATGGCTTCTACTAGTACTAGGCTTGGAGATTGCCAGCTGAAGCCAAGTTGTGAATCTAGGCTGGCTGCTGCTTGGGGCCACTTAGCAAGAGGTAAGGGGAATTCAGGCTCACTGAGGTAAGCTGTTGCTTGTTTGATAGAATTTAGGAAGTTGTGAAACATGAGCCAAGACCAGCCATTCATATGGAAAAGCCATTGTTAACAGCTTGGGTGGACCCATAACTTGGGTGGGCCAGAGTCTCAGGGGATCTCCAGGGTGGGGCAAATAGTGTTAGGCAAGTTGATGGAGTGTTAGACATGGCACTTGCCTGTTGGCTCTGTGGCTTTGTGGCTCTGTGGGGGGGCATGCTCAGAAAAGGGACTTTGGCCTCTGTCCACCTTTCTGTCTGGGAGAAAGCTGTTGCCCAGCTTTTGCCTTGATGCCATACACTTCAGTTTCTCCCTGTGTGCCACTGGTGCCTTTTAAGTTGCTACCCCAGTGCTAGAGCTCAGGGGGAGTGAGTCTGAGTAAGTCCATGTGTGGATTCTTTAAGGGAAACTAGGACTCCAGAAGTTTCTTCCACTGACTCAGTCTCCACTGGGTTTTGCAGCCAGAAGTTATGGGGACTTATCTGGCACTGAATTCTGGTCTGGGGAGCCGTGTGTGGGGCCAGGACTTCTTGCTCTCTAGATATCCTTCCCTAATTTTTATCCACCACATGTGGGTATGGGACCAGTCTGTTCTCTTACGAGTACATCTCCACTTCTCCTACCAGTCTGGATGGATCTGGTTTCTTTAATTCCATAGTTGTTGGACTTCCGTTCAACCTGATTTTTGACATCTCTGAGTGATGGTTGTTCTGTAATTTAGTTGTAATTTTCATGTGACTGTGTGAGGAGGTGAGCTGTGTTTACCTGTGCTGCCATCTTGACTGGAAGTCTATACTTGAAATTTTCTAAGAGGGTAGGTCTTAGGTGTTCTCGTCACAAAAAAAAAAAAAAGTTAAGTATGTGAGGGGATGAATATGTTAATTAGCTTGAGTGCGGTGATTATTTCACATTGTATACATATATCAAATCATCATGCTATATAATTATACATCAATAAAGCTGGGGGAATAAAAGATTGGATCATGTTTTCTTGTGGTTAAATTCCTGAATAATTCTTATTGAGAATCTGAAGATAATTTAGCTGACTAGCAATTTAGAGGTAGATTCCACAGAAAGTTCTTAAAATTCACTGTGATAAATATATTATTGTTACTTTCTTAGTAAGTAAATAATTTTCCTTTAGTGTATCTTTCAGAGAATTATTACCCTAAAGAAAGAATGTTAAATTTGACTAATATAAATGTAACATGGCTCATGGAATGATTCAGTTTTTAGATTCCTCCAGCAACATTAGCATTGCTTAGAATTTTAATTAAAGTTACATGATAATTATCACATCATTTTACCATTAATTTTCACTGATTTTCCCTATAAAATAACAGTAATTATTGAATAATTTAAAATGAACCTATTTTTAAGCTTAGCCAAGTGAGAACGATATCCTGATTCTTCATATTAACATCAGTTGGGGTACCTTTAAGTAGGTCTTGAATTTTCTAGGTACATTTTGCTTCTCCTTAGGTAAGTAATGATTCTTTGATTGTAACCAATTCATCATTTTGATATCAACTCATGGAATGGATAGAAGCACTGAAAAAGCAGGCCTAGAAAGAGTTACGTTGAGCTATTTCAGAGAGTTGGGAAGTAGGAACTTCAAGAATGTCTCTGCTGCTACATTTTGGTCAGGACCTCACTGCTATAATGAATAAGCCGTGTTTGTCTATTAGTCTAAATGGACCATATCAAGACTCAAACTTCGGGGCTGAGGTTTCCAACCTAACTTAATTTGTTTGCTTGTTCTCTGATGTCTGGAGTGGTAAAAGAAAGGGCCTTACCCGAGGAGCCTCCAGGAACTTTCCCTTTTCATCATGGCAGGGCAAGCCTCCATGTTTCTCACAAAGGGTGGGAAACAGATGTGGTGTGGACAAAAACAGTGCCTATTTAATGCACCGAAGCCTCTTACCTCCTGTTTCAGAGAACCAGGCAGGAAGGCTTCCCACAGAAAACAATAGCACTTGGATTTCTAAGTACCAAGGTCTAGATACAATGCCTTGACTGGTCATTAGGCAGAAATTCTCCATGGACAAGTCAGTGTGTAAAAACTTTCATGAAACTTCACTTTCTGTTTCCATTTTATGTGGTGTAAAGCTTTTTACTTTCCAGGAAAAATATGTTATAAATTGGAGGTTGTTTAGTTAAAAATCATTAACTAAGTTCTGCTGATGCCGTTGCCTCCCACATGTACATTTGTCTCTCTTGCACTCTGCTGTATTTCCTATAAGCCAGTTACAATATTGGAGTTGAATTTCCCAGTGACCTTCACTAGAAGTTCTAGAAAGAGGGAATATGTGAAAGAAAACTCTATTAAGAGAACCCAAAATAATGGTAGTTTACTATAGTAGATTCTCTGGCCAGTGATTGCCATTTCTGCTTTATATAATTTTTCCATTAATCTTAAAATTTTTCTAATCTTTACTCTTTTTATAAAGAACAATGTTAAAGTATTTTTTAAGGTTTTAGTTACTTATTTTTTAGAGAGAGGAGAAAGGAAAGAGAAAGAGAGTAAGAGAAACATTAATGTGTGGTTGCCTCTTGCATGCCCCCTACTGGGGACCTGGCCCACAACCCAGGCATGTGACCTGACTGGGAATCAAACTAGCAACCCTTTGGTTTGCAGGCCAACACTCAGTCCACTGAGCCACACTGGCCAGGGCACAATGTTAAAGTATTTAATACTCCTTTTAAACATTTTTATTTCTTTTCGAATGAAATGAAATTATTGGATGTACCTTAAAAGAATATCTTAATGAGATAATTCTTGTTGACTTCTGCTTATTTAATTGGTAGTATTACCTTGTGAGACAGAAGCTAGTGTTTTACATCAGATAATATTTCTTTGTGGATGTAGTGGAGCAAATATTTTTAACTGCACACAGATATTCGCATGTAGCCTGTTAGAGACATATTAAATGGGGTTATTCCATTAGAATTATGTTGTGCAGGCTGATTTTCTTACATGCAGGATTGTCTTGCTACCACACTACTGACTCTGCCATCCATAACAGGACCATTATTGTCTCTGAAAATGGTGGCAAGCACGTATTACTTCCTGCTTCTAAGCTGATGGCTCAGAACCTTGGCACACTAACATCAGGGACTACTGTTGGTGAATGCAGGTGGCATTGGTGGTATTTTAAGGTCTTTGAGAGGAAGAATGAGACCTCTGCAAACAGAATTATGCTTTCAGTTATCTCTAATTACCAGTTCAAATGCTGAATTAGTCTTGAGCCAATGATCAGTTGGTATGTGAAGGTGAAATTTTGGTGCAAAGCTAGTTAGTTCTTTTGTAAGTTCTTATTAATAAGTAACAGTTCTACAAACACGAAAGGAAACCATGGATTGTTACAATGGCTTTGTTCTTTAACTGAAATATTTCCAGTGGAAATATGTACTGTTCAATGAAATTGCCATTTATTTTATCATTTTCATGAAGATTTATTGGTAGTCACTTCTATCAAAAACAATTCTGGGAACCTCATGAATTTTTTATTTTATATTTTTATGCATTAGTTTTATTTTAAATTCAATGTAATGTTCTTGTTTCCTGAGTTAAATTACTTTCACAGATTGTGAATTTTGAAGCTAGAAAACCATACATACGGAATCTTTCCTTTGTATTTTAATTGGCATTTGATACTCTGTAACTTTAAAGATAATCACCACTGGTTTTTAGTTAAGATGTAAGATGCAACTTGAGTCCCTTAGTCTTCTAGTAATATTGCCGTGGAGAAGATAGGAAGCCTGAATTTCTCAAGTGATTTGTTGCAGCCAGCAAAGAAAGAACGATAAACCACGTAATGCAGGAAACAAAACAGTCATAGCCCCATCTAACCCTCCTGTAGTTTTGTTCACAGTCTGTTAACATACCATTTTTAAAAGATGAATTTTGAGGGCCTAAACTGATACCATTAGGCTCCTCTGCCATTGCAGAACAATGAAGACAAAAGCACTCACCATCTTAATGTTCACAGGACTGTGCTAAAGAATAATGATTTAAGATCAAGACAAGAGTTAACTGCCCACCTCACCAACCAGTGGCCTTCCCCAGGAGCTCTGGATGTCAATGCTGTTGCCTTGGATACGTTGCTTTACCGAAAACACAATAAACAGTGGTATGAGTAAGTGTGACACTTTTTTTCCAACTAATTACAGATCTAGTTGTGCCAAAACATGGCTCTCCACTTTGGTTTCTCAGTTATTATTCTTTTTGAATTAATTATTAGCTTAGAGCAAAAGTGGGACTACTTTGGCTTGGCAAGGTTAGGTGAAGGCAGTGAACTTGTTAATGTTTTGAAACCAAGGCAGCCTGGGGAAGTAAAATTATCTGAGAAATTATTACACAATATTGTACCAGTTACCTACATCTGTTAAGTTTCAGCCAGTCCCTCGGTTAAGCCTAGGGGCTTCTATTTAATGAATCATCTATTTCTGAATTCTGGCTTTGGTGTTTGTATTTGCCTTAGGATTAATTTTCCTGCCAGTTAGAAAATACAAAATGCCATCTCATGAATGACTAGAAAGATACATACTCGTTCTTGTGGGTCTGATAGAGTTTTATTCATTTTCAGGAACTCTCATCTGGGGAGGCTACAGAAGATATAATTGCTGCCCCTGGGGCCACAAGGCCCTGTTCTGTCCCTTGGTCCCAGGGTTCAGGACTATGTCACATAGTCGCAGTTTCCCAGTGTGGAGAGAGTTGCAAAATCTTAGGCAGTTTTCTTTAGCAATCTTCAGTTTGGAACTTGTAAACTGTGACATTCTTTGGCTTTTAGCCACTTTCCATCTTGATTTTTTTTTTTCAGTATCTTTATTTTCTTGTCTTCGGCTAATTTTTGGATTATTTTCCCTACTCTCGTTCCATCCCCTTTTGTTCTCTCTCTTCCCTACCTTCTCTCCCTTTTCTCCCTCTTCCTTCCTCCTCCCTTTCCCCTTCTCTCTTCTATTCTAGCAATTTTCAACCTTTTTCATCTCATGGCACACATAAACTAATTACTAAAATTCTGTGACACACCAAAAAGTATATTACATTTTTTGCCAATCTGACAAAAAAAATAGGTATAATTTTGAATCATTCACACTGGACAGCTGTTTTTGTGCTGGCTGTTATCTTTTTTTTTTTTTTTTTTTTTGACAACCTAGAGGAAAATAGGTAAATTCTCTTGACTAAATAGTTAGGTATTACATGTTTTTTTTAAAAAAAATCGTGCAGCCTACTGGTTGAAAACCACTGCTCTATTCTATCCTCTCTCCCTCTCTCTTTTTCTTTCTCTGCTCCTCTTTTAGAGCCCTTGTTTTTCAAGTGTCACCGGTGATCCTCAGTGTGCCTTTCACTAGGGGATTAATAGCCAGACATCTCCACAAGGAGTGTTTTAGCACAGACACAATTTCCACTTGCTTTACTTAGTGATTTTTGTCTTTCACCAAGAGTAGAACTCAAAATAAACTTGACCTTTTGTTGTGAATTTTTTTTTTCTGAGAGTACTAGAGACAAGCAGGAAAGAGTGAGCAGCATATTTTCTGAGTGAATCAGTAGAACTCTTTTCAGCATCTGCTAAACCATGTTGCTTAGTACGATTCAAGGTGTCAGCTGAGTCTTTCGTGGATTGAGACTCGTCTTCGAAAAAAAGGTTCTCTTTTATACCCTTAGGAAAGTTAAAATGGAGTATACCTTACTGTGATGGTATATAATTTTATCTTTCAGTAGCATATTTAATTAATGGAAGACCATAATGAAAAAATGAATACTCATTTATTGAATACCAAATTTAGGAATGAAAAATTGAATTTATATAGCAATACTTGGTACATTTATCTTGTCTATATATAATGTATTAGGTGTTCCTGCTTTTTTAAGCACAAAAGTCCTATAACATTAAAGTCTGACAAGTTAAAATACTAAAAAGCATGGCTTTTTATTGCAATATCCACATTGTCACTTTAGATAGTGGGAGGTAAAATATTTTAGCCAAAATACATGTATGTACCTCTGCATGCCTGCAGAGCTACCTATTGAGGAACACATGAGGAGTCTAAGTGGATTATTTATTTGTGGTTTACCTTTGCATGTAGTATTGGTAACTGGTTTTTACAAAGTATTGTAATGGCAGCAAAAGTAATTCAGTCTCAGAAAAGAAAGCAGTGAAACTGCCTGTTCAGATGTTTAATATGAATCCAGATTTTATAGCTACTCCATTAGTTTTAAGAAGGAACACCCTTTCCTTCCCAGCATCATCCCTTAATCTGACCTGACTGCAGATGTCAGTACTGCTTTTAGATTGCTCTATTGCCAAACTGATAACCCAAACAAAAAGTATGCAGTCAGGGTATAGTTGTGAGACCACTGGACCTAGAGTTTAAGTCAGGACTTAAAAGTAATCTTTGCTACTTATTTGCTGTGTAACACTAAGCAATGCTTTTTCTTACCTTTTGTCTCTGCACATGCAAAACCAGGAGTAATGCCTATTTAAATAGAATTGTAAGGGTCACATGGAGTAATAAATTGCCTGGCATTTCATAGCTTCCCAGTAGTACATCTTTGTTTATTTATTCTCTATCTTTTTTGTTTATACTCTCATATAACCTTGTATCTTTCATGGTTGAATGCTAAACATGCACCCAACATCCCAAGCTCTACTTTCTTAGAGTTTTTAAAACTTACACAAAATTAAAATGATCAGCAAATCCCCCATTGTTCTAAATAAATAATTCCAACTTTTTCATGTAAAAATGGAGACTTTGCATTTTCAGAACAAAACAGTGCTCTATAAATCATGCTTGAGACAAATCATAGGTTTTAATCAAGATCCAGTTTTTGCACTCCTCAAATTTATAAAACCAGGCAAAGCTCTTGAACTAACCTGACCATGATTCCTCTTAATTTGACCAATATCTTAAGTTTAACAAACATTTATTGAGAACCTACAAATTATGGAGGAGGTAGCCTAAATAACTGTAATGAGGGAAATTTGATCTCTTGACAATTTGGTTGAAGAAACTGACCATATAATTAATCATTATGTTATATTATAATTCCTGCTAAAAATATGGGGTGTGTACAATTATTTGTTTAGAAGCTCTGTAACTTTATTAGCCCAGTTAGTTTTGAGAAGAAAGACAGCCTGACGTCTGATGTAATGAATTTTGTACACTTGCCAACATTTCTTTTTTAAAATAACTTATTTTAAATTAAAGTTGATATACAATATTATATTTGTTTTAGGTATACAACATAGCCATTAACCATTTATATAATTTATGAAGTGATTCCCCCCAGTAAGTCCAGTACTCACCTGGAACCTTGTACAGTTATTATAATAGTATTGGCTATATTCCCTATGCTGTACTTTAAATCCCCACAACAGTTTTTATAATTGGCAATTTGTACTTGTATAGATTTTATTTATTTATTTCTAGAGAGAGGGGAAGGGAGGAAGAGAAGGAGAGAAACATCAGTGTGTGGTTGCCCTTTGTGTGTCCCCTACTGAGGACCCAGCCTACAACCCAGGCATGTGCCCGGACTGAGAACCAAACTGGTGACCCTTCGGTTTGTAGGCTGGCACTCAGTCCACTGAGCCACACCAGCCAGGGAGCAATTTGTACTTCTTATTCCCTTCACCTTTCTCACCAAGTCTCCCAGCCCTCCTTCTGTCTGTCAGCCATCGATTTGTTCTCTGTATCTCCGAGTTTGTTTGTTTTGCTTATTCACTTATTTTGTTTTTGTTTTGGATTCTACATATAATTGAAATCATATGGTGTTTGTCTTTCTCTGTTGACTTATTTCACTTAGTATAATACCTTCTAGGTCCACCCATGCTGTCACAAATGGCAGTATTTCATTTTTTTTATGGCCAATGGAATATTATAAGTAATATTCCATCATATATATGGGGGGCAAAAGTAGGTTTACGGTCATTAATATGGAAAACGATACAATAATTAATAAATAATAATAGAAGAACAAACTTTGTGTTTGCATACTCACAACTGTAAACCTACTTTTACACGCCCCTGTATGTACCACATCTTTTTCCATTTGTCTGTTTCTTAAAATGAGCCTCTGGATAATGTGGCTATGTTGTCACCTGCTCATGGAAAGACCCCTGTCACAACAGATGTTAAATTTATTTCCATTAACTATACATTTTGTAAAGCTGTAAAAATATCATTTCTGATTTATCTCTTGATTATTTAGACCTGGTAAGATTAGTTATACTGGATTTTATATCTTTATTTCAAATACAGAATATCATGGTAAAAAATCTAAAAGCATTTTAGGCTTACTGTAGAAACCCAACAGTAAATTAAGTACATTCCCTTAACACACATGTAAAGTAATTGACTACTTTAGTTTGTTCCTAGTAAGTTCTATTTTAGTGTTTTTCTTTTTCCCTAGCTGGTGTGGCTCAGTGGATTGAGCACCCACCCGCACACCGAAAGGTTGCTGGTTCAATTCCCGGTCAGGGCCCATGCCTGGGTTGTGAGCCAGTGTGTGAGAGGCAACCGATCAATCGAGGTTTCTCTCACACATCAATGTTTCTCTCTTTCTGTTTCTCCCTCCCTTCCTCTCTCTCTAAAAATACATAAATAAAACCTTAAAAATATTTTTTTTTTGTATGTAAAGTCTAGGCCACATGAGCTTGTTAGATACTGGTTATATAATCTTGTTAGGTTATTGTCTAAACCACTTATTTTCATCCCACATGATCAAATTCATTGTCATCGTGTTTATATTCCCTACTTAAACTTTTTTAGTCTTCTAAATTTGTTACTTCCCAAAGGGAAGTTACTTCCCTTTGTGATTTGTCTATCATTCACAAAATTACTGAGAATTATGAGCTTCTGTTCTGTATGCTCTTTATGATCTCTTTAGGCTAATTTTTCTCCATGTTCTCTAATGAATAGATATAATCACTTCAGATGTATTAGAGTCACCTTCCCATGTGTGTCTTTCTCATATTTTTGAAGCAGGACTCTCTAAAGCCCTGAGGCTGCAGAAATCTTTTACAGTTTGTAAATTTGGCACTAACCTGACTCAAATCCATCCCTCTCCTTGAGGCTCCCTTGTATCCTTCCACTGGTTTCAGTTGATTAAGAGCATATAGATTTTCTGCCATAGCAGATCCTTATTTTATTCCTTAAACGTATTTCTGTGACAATCAAACCAATAAAAAAGAATAGTATATTTCTGTTTTCATGCACATTCGTGTGCATCTGTGTGTACTGTGTGTGTGTATTGGATGATGTCTCCTGTGCATCACACTCTCTGCTGCCCAGTGACTGCCAGGCATGTAAATTGTTATTGATATCAGTGCATCTATTGGGCAAATAAGTGGTGTAGATTACCCATATCATTACTTCTGATCACTGACATAAAGTGTAAGATTGTAGAAAAATTTACTAGTGAATTCAGACCTATTGCTCAATTTTTTTTTTAATTTGCCACTATTTGGTTCACAATTCTGTATATTGAAATTAATATTTGAGTGTTTTTTAAATGTTTAAATAGTTATACATTGAAGGCAGTGGATTTGATTATGTCCCAAATACTCATGATGTATAATTCTTACAAGTTTAATTTAGATTTTATTTCACAATGTAATGGCATAGATTAAACTGTCAACTTTTATGTAGTCATAATACATGACTCTTACTCAGGTTCTTATTTTGGTTAAGTAAGCTTATTACTACTTTTAAAATCCTACTCTCAGAAATAGTAATAGACTGTTAATTGGTTTGATGTGTCTGGTGGGTTACTTTGAAATCTTACAGTGTGATATTAATGAGCCAAAAAATCTAAGATAGGACGTAGAGGTGACCTTTTAAAGACAGAACTCCCATAAACATAGTTTTACTCCATGACAAAAAAACAGTTTTGTCAGATGGAGCTGTCAATTGCATTGGAGACCAGGTCAGAATGTGGAATTCCAACCCATTCTTTGTCATCAGTGAAAGAAGCTGAACTAGACCTTTCCCAGCTGGTGGCTCTGTAGTCAGTTTCACACAAGGAAGATATTGTATGGTACTGTTCTTAACATCTTATGAATAAGGTGCTTAATTTCTGCTTGGAATTTTTATTATTGCTGCAGAACATGATTATCTAGCAAATTCTGTTCCCATTGTTCCCATATTAATTGGCATTTGGTTAAGTAAAGCCTATAACTCAAGGATTGTTCATAAAATGTGACAGATTGAAGGGTAGGAAGCTCCCCGTGTCACTTTGGATTTGGAAGTGTGATGTTCTGAAAGACTCCGCAGGTCGCGCAGAAAGCTCCCTGTGCGTTGCCGTATCAGGGGCTGACACACACAGGTCCCCTCCCTCCAGTGGGTGCCAGTCCTGAAGATTGCTGTAAGTGTGTGCTCACAAACTCTCAGTTTTTACAGTACTCAGATGAATTCTAAATCTTTGTTACTTCCAGGTATTTTTGTTTATGAATATTTCTATATATAAATTTTAAAATTTAATAACATTAGCAAGTTTCCTGTGAAGAAAAAGTAGTGTCAGAAACTCATCTTAACCCATTCAGTTTTAAAAGAAAGCTTCCTACCTATTAGATGCAGAAACATAATTTGGAAAAGAAACTTACTTATAACTTGCTTTATTAAATCCCGTGTTCCTGCTTTGCACCATAGCGAAGTAAATAAGATTTTAATGGAAATCAAGTGGACTTTTTAGGGATTCGAGTTAAATAGTAAACAGTATAGTTTACATTAGGGGTCCCTGACTTTGGGGCCGCAGACTGGTACCAGTCCAGGCCTGTTAGGAACCGGGCCGCACAACAGGAGGTGAGCTTGAACGTAATGCATTTAAATCATCCCAAAACCATCCTCCCAACCCCAAGTCCCCTCCCCCATCTGTGGAAAAATTGTTTCCCAGGAAACCGGCTCCTGGTACCTAAAAGGTTGGGGGCAGCCTGTTTACATGGTCTATCTCAGCAAAGAAGACTGTTTTTTACGAATAGGTTTTGTTGTGTGTGTGTTTAAGAAATAGCTTCTAATGCAATAGGAAGGAGACAGCAGAGTAGTTAAGGACAGAATTAGACCCAGGCTACCAGATTCAAATCTGATCCCTTTGTGCCCCAGTTTCTTCTGTTACAAAGTAGGGATAGTAATAATTCCAACCTTCTAGAATAGTTGTGAGGATTAAATAATATATAAAAATATGTAGAACAGTGCCTAGCATTTGTTAAGCACTGCATCAATATTGGGTATTGTTTTTTAAAATTACATGTGGTATACTCATGTACTAAATGTTATAAGTTTTCTACAAGAGAACTTCCCATTACTTAAAAATATAATGAAGAATTTTTTCCTTTGTTTTTACCATTTGCGTTATTACAGATGGCCCCATGATCCCCCCTTTACGCACCTCCCCGGCCCCTCCCCCTCTCCCCAGCTGCCTTCCCTCAGGCCATCACCACACTGCTGTCTGTGTCTGGGAGTCATGCATCTGTGTTCTTTGGCTCATCCCTCCACCTTCTTTTACCCAGTTCCCCTCGCCCTCTCCTCTCCAACACCTGTCTGTCTTTCCATGTATCTGTACCTCTCCTTCTATTTTGTTCATCAGTTTAGTTTATATTACTGACTTTTGAAAAGTCATGATGTTATAAAGTGAGAATCTACTGGCATTGTAAGCTAGAAGTTATTCTATCACCTCATTCTTCAACTCATTTCTTAGAGGAAAAAACAGACAGACACCTATTGTATATATCCCACCATACTTAATATACATACACTTGATAAATTTGTAAGTCTACCCTTGTGAATGTGAATGATGACTATGTATTGCATCATTTAAATTATATATTAATTCATATACATTGTCATAGAATATATAACATTTCAGGGAAACTAGATGAGGTTTGAGTACCTTGGGAAGTAGATGTTGAACCTAAAAAACTTTTCTGGATTATTTATATTTGGAAATAATAATGAATTCTGTTCTCTTATTTGAAATGTCAGTAACATCAAAGCTGCATATATCTTTTGAGTTGGTCTCATCCTGAAAACAAATGTGAGTGCAGTTCTCCATCTTCGTCCTGTTAAACTTCTCAGCAGCTTTGACATGACTGACCACTTCTTTATTTTTGAACCACTTTTGGTACCTTGATTACTGAGTATTCGGAAGTTTCATAATAAACCTTCATTGACTTTCTGTTTATAACTGAGTGTTTCCTTTATTATAATTTATTTCTAATTAATTTTTTGAATAGAAAATGGGTTCACACTTGCAAATAGATGAGGGAAGGAGGTTAATGATACTGATGGTATATTAACACAGAGGTACTTTATTACCCATCACTTTTAAGCTTTAAATTACAGGAATTTATAATACTTTATTATTATATAATAATCATCAATAAAAATATCAGGGCACTGAAGAATTCTGAAATGCCTAGAAGATACTAGATCATTATTAAATTATGTCAATTTTGTTTCTGCATTAAGAGTAATCTGTAGATTTTTCTGCTCCTTTGACAATTGATAATAACCAGAAGTCCCCATTTATTAGCTAGCTGGATAATAAAAAAGTGGTGGGATTTGAATTTATTCAAAAAATTGTTTTCCATTTTTCAGTGGATTAAACAGATAGACCTCCAGAAAGGGTGGAGGCAAAGTATAATGGAGATCATATTGCAGTCATGATAAAGGCCAAGTTTAGGGGAAAACTGGGGAGAAAAATAACCAGAAATTCAATAAATTGAAGACAACCAATAAGGAATGTCTCTAGAAATTATTTTTGTGAGAATAAATTCAAGTAGTATTTTACCCTTGTTTTACAGAAAAAGTTATCAAAGTCTTGACCAGTTATCAGCTGAAGTTAGCCTTTCTCAGACTTCACTGGATCCAGGTCAGTCCCAGGAAGGAGACGGGAAACAGGACACGTTAAATTCAATCAGTGAAGGTAAGGGGAAAGATGGGTTCAAAAATCCGTCTTTCCTACACTGTCTGTACTTTGGTTGCAGAGGGTTGCTGAAGAATAATACTGATATTCCTGTGAAGTATGCTGAGAATTAAGCTGCCATTAGGATTAAAAATGGTCTGCTCTTGTTTTTTTTCTCATGTGTTTGTGGCTAAACTTCTTGAAAGATTGTAATTTTTACTTAATTTTCTCACTCCACTTTGGCTTTTGCGTCCCTGCCACTCACCAAACCGATTCATCGAGGTGATTAACCACTGCCCTAGTGCCGAAGTCAGTTCTGTCTTCATGCTGTTAGACTGCAGCTTTTGATGTCACTGACCACTTCTTCATTTTTGAGTCACTTTGGTACCTTGTTTACTGGGTATTCTTAAAAACATGGGGAAGAAACATAAAGGAGTTTTTATTTTTTCCTGTTACTGCTTTCAGCTGTGTTCCACCAACCCTCTTTCTGCTGGGTGGCATCTTCCTGAATGCATCTTGGTCCAGTTCCATAACTCTTCTGGAGAGTTATGGAATGACTCTTTGAATGATCACATTTTAGTTTCTAAGACTCAACCTATTTGTTTTTAAACTTCAATAGCTTAGTTGTTTCAAAGTTCTTTTCTTTCCTACCGCTAACATAGGCTACAATGTGAGTATAGACAGTCCCCTGCATGGACAAGTGGTGCTGGTATAAGATAGTGCTCACATTTATTCTCTCCCCAGTTCTGTATATGCTGCTGTCTGTGTGAGGCAGGGGAAGACAGTTTCTTACCTCAGGGGCACCTGCATTCCTTTGTGTCTCCTGTTTCTCCCTTGTCTTCTCATTGCAATAAATGGCACCACCATAGGCATTACCCTGGATTCTGCTCTTCCCCCTTATCTGCAAGTCCTGGCAGCTCCCCAGACAACACACGCTGTATGTACATCAACTCGCCTTCTCCGTTACTGCAGCCCTGGTGTGCGTCCCATGGAGCAGGCCTCTTGGACCGACTACTGCCAGAGGGTTTTCCAATGTCCTGCATCTCTCATTCTTGCCCCCTCATAGTCCATTCAGTGATCTTCAGAAACATTGTACCCCCACTTGAAATTATGCAGTGGCTCTTAGTGACAGAATAAAATTCAAACTGCTTATTATGGCATCGTAATTGTTGATAGAAAATGCTGAGAAGCTGTCATTTTTTTTCAAGAAACATTTATTAGGCCCCTCATACGTGACAGGTATTATGCTGGTAACTACTAGCAGCTACCTCATTTCATCAACTCTAAGATGCTTTGGGTTTTAAGATACACCATTATTTTATGTCTCAACCCAAAAGAGAAGAAAAATGTCAATAATTAACTATAACATTTCTGCATCTTAGCATTGGTAATATTTATTTTAAAAGGTATTATAGGCTTTTAAAAAAGCTTTTATTGATATTATATAACATAAAAGTCACTATTTTGAAGTGTATGGTTCAAAGGTGTTTATTACACGCTCACATGCTCCATAACAACAGGGATACATTCTGAGAAATATGTCCTTAAGGTGATTGTGTTATTGTGTAAGCATCAGACTGTACTTACACAAACCTAGACTGTGTAACCTACCTACTTCTTTATACTCTTGGCTGTATGGTATGGCCTGTTTCCCCTAGGCTACAAGCCTGCACAGCATGTTTCTATAGAAAGCGACACGGAATTAAATCAAGCACAAGAGAAAATACTACAAACATGAGATGCAGTAAACAGATGTATGAGGCTGCTGGTATGACAGCATACGGTTTCACAGCACCCTCTTGTGGAAGTAGAAAGGGTACACTCTGGAATAATGATAAAAAGTATATTATACAAGCCAGTACCATAGCCATTTATTGTCATTATCAAATATTATATACTGCACAGAATTGGGTGTGCTATACTTTTACACAACTAGCACTGCAGTAGGTTTACACCAGCATCATCACACACACAAGTAATGCTGTGTGCTAGGACATTATGACAGCTACAACATCGCCAGGCAGTAGGAACTCTTTTTCAGCTCCATATAATCTTATGGGACCAGGACTGTCTGGAGTTAACTGTGTTGTCTTTAGGCGGTGTGTGGCTACCGTGACAATCACCACGAATTCTAGAATGTCACCCTCAATCACCCTCACCCAGCAAAGGAGCCCCGAGCACATTAACAGTCAATCCCAACTCCTCCTCACCCCAGCCCTTGGCAACTACTAATCTGTCTTTTTGGATTTGACTATTCTAGACATGCATATAATGAAATCCTATGAAACAGCCTTTTTTGTCTGGCTTCTTTGACCTAGCACAATGTTCTCACAGTTCATCCACATTGCAGCATGTATCAGTGCTTCGTTCCCTTTCGTGCCTGAGTAGGATTCCTGTGTATGGTGTCTCACACTGTGTTTATGCATTCATTAGCGAGTTGTTTGGGGTTTTTCCACTTTGGAGCTATTATGATAATGCTGCTATGAATATTCATTACAAACTTTCATGTGAGCATATATATATTTTCTCTTGGGTTTATAAGTATGAATGGAATTGGTTCAACCATTTGAGAAACTGCCAGGCCATTTTTTCAAAGTGGTTTACCATTTTACAATCCCACCAGCAATGTCTAAAGGTTTCGGTTTCTCCACACTCTCGTCGACATCTTTTTTATTGTAGCCATTCAAGTGGATGGAAAGTGGAGTTTCATGGTTTTGATTTGCATTGCCCTAGTCAGTAATAATGTTGAGCATCTTTTCATGTGCTTATTGGCTATTTTTATATCATCTTCAGAGAAATGTTTGTTGAAGTGTTTTGACCATTTAAAAATTACATTGTTTGCCTTTTTATGGCTGAGTTGTAATAGTTCTTTATGTATATTCTGGATAGTAGAACCTTATCAGATCTGTGATTTGCAAATATTTCCTCCCATTCTGAGGGATGTCTTTTTCGCTTCCTTGCTAGTGTTCTTCGACTCACAGTTTTTGATTTTGATAAAGTCTTGCTTATTTAGTTATTCTTGGGGTTGCTTGTGCTTTTGGTACCACATATAAGAAACCATTGCCCAGTCTAAGGTCATGCAGATGTAAAAGCAAACATTTAAAAGTTTTATAGTTTTAGATCTTACATTTAGGTCTTTGGTCCATTTTCCATTTATTTTTGGTATATGGTGTGAGCTAAGTGGACAACCTCATTCTTTTGCATTTGGATGTCGAGTTGACCCTGGGCTTCTTCTCAAAAACACTGTTCTTTCCCCCTCACTGAGTGGTCCTAACACGTTACATTACATGACCCACACATGTATGGGTTTATTACATTAAGTTACCCACACATGTATGGGTTTATTACATTAAGTTACCCACACATGTATGGGTTTATTACATGACCCACACATGTATGGGTTTATTACATTACATGACCCACACATGTGTGGATTTATTATATGACCCACACACGTATGGGTTTATTACATTACATGACCCACACACGTATGGGTTTATTACATGACCCACACACGTATGGGTTTATTACATTACATGACCCACACACGTATGGGTTTATTACCCACACATGTATGTGTTTATTACATTACATTACCCATGCATGTATGGGTTTATTACATTACCCACACATGTATGGGTTTATTACATTACATTACCCACACATGTATGGGTTTATTACATTACCCGCACATGTATGGGTTTATTACATTACATGACCCACACATGTATGGGTTTATTACATTACATGACCCACACATGTTGGGTTTATTACAGTACATGACCCACACATGTATGGGTTTATTACATTACATGACCCACATATGTTGGGTTTATTTCTGCGTTCCCCATTGTATCCCCTTGGTCTCTGTGTCTCTGCCAAAGCCACGTTACCTTCACTCCAGTGCCATGCTGTCTTGATTGCTGCAGCTTTGTATTAAGTTTTGAAATCAGGATGTGTGAGTCCTACAACTTTGTTCTTTTAAAACTTTTGTTGGACATTCAGAGTCCTTTTCATTTCCATGTGAGTTTTAAAATCAACCTGTCATTTTTGAAAAAGTGATGGGTAATTAAGATGGAAAATTTTGTCATCTTCACAATACTGTCTTCTAGTCCAGGGAAAGACAGGAAGTTTTCTCATTCATTTCAATATTACATGTCTTTCAACAGTATTTCATAGTTGTCTGTGTACACTTCATGTGCTTCTTTGGTAAAATTTATTTCTAAGTATTTGATTGCTTATTGTAAATGAATTGCTTTCTAATTTTATTTTCCGATTGCTTCTTTTAGACTTTAAGCATAGGCCTTAAGATTAATTATACTGTATCTCTAGTAAGGAAAATAAAAGTGAATTCATGAACTTCTTGATGTTCAGAGCACACCTCTTCTGAATCATCTTCGCACCAAACTGTCAGTGACTGTGTGTACAACACCCTCCTCTGGGCCGACGACAGTGAGCCATTTCCTAAAACACTACTTGTACTGTTGTAGTTGTAGGGATTGCTTTTAAGTGACCAATGAATATCCTACACATTTCTATGCAGACATTTTCCTATTTGACTAACTTATAGTTTCATCATCTTCCTCATATAAATCAAATGCTTCTGGACGTTAAACAGCTTCTCTTCAAAGGTCACAGGAATCCCGCAACAAATTGATGTTTGATTTATCAACAGAAATCCTACCTGATGCGTGAATCAGTCACTCCAATTGATTGCTTCAGAATTTCTTTTTCCTGTTCTGCAGAATTTCTTCTGTATTCATTTATAAGCTTGGCACGAGATAAGCAGGCCTTTTGCTGATGTCACCAAGCTTCATTACTTGGAGGGATTTTCCCTTGCTTAGCATTTTCTCCCCCAGAGGCAGTGTGCCTTGTTTTATAAGAAAGTATGAGATGCAGTAATTCCTGTAATGCATCTTTGCTTCAGTAACATGAAATTTACAACCTATTTTCTCATGCTTTTCTATGAACAAGCAGCTATGATGTTTAAGAGCAAGTTAGACTGTGATATTTTTGAAGGCATTTCAAGCAGCATATAAACAAACACAGGTTGCAATTAAGGTGATGCCAGAGTGGATACCTGTCACGGTGTTTGTACAGACACATGCAAAACATGTATGTCACAACTCCCTCCTGGCCACCCACAACTTCACCACACACTGTTTCCAGTAGTTTGAAATTTTATTGCACGAAAGGATGACCATCAGTTTTCTTGGCCATCGATCACAAAAAGATAACACAGCCCTTCCACGGCAGCTTAATATAATATTTTGCCTCTTTTTATGGCTTTGATAGTAGCTAAGAAATTTCTTTGGCCATTCCTTAAAATTAGGATACATAAGTACTGCCTATTTCCTCACTGACCTGTTCTTCCCCTCCCCCAACTCCTCCCTCCATAGGAATTGGTGCTGTCGCTGCTCACTTATTGCTTCTCAGAGCCTGCTGGGTCATCCATGGCTCCTCCCACCCAACAGTTTGCCTTTACCAAGTCCTATAACTTTCTAAATGTTTTCTACACGTATTCGATTCTCCATAATCCTTTCTACTGCTAACCGGGTCCAGGCAACTGTCATAGTCTTCTTTCTGGTTTCACTACATGCATTTTATTTCCTCCAAAATCATGCTTCACAGAGCCCTCAAGTATTTAAAATACAATTTAACCATGAAATTCCCTTATGTAAAAGGCTTCAGTGGTTCCCTAGTATATGATAGGACCAAGAATGTAGTCTCTGAATTCAGAATACACAAATATATTATTATGATTACATAAAGATAGATTCCTTAACATAAACTCTAAAGTGTCCTCTGGCTTTTAACTATTTTTCTAGTCCAGGGACTTCTTGGCTGGTGTGCCAAAGAATTTTTAAAACATAACCTGACTATTTAGTCAGGGGCACTGACCTCTTCTCCCTCAGATCATCAAATAGAAAATGACAACAGCCAACACAATAGCCGTCCAGTGTGAATGAATCAAAATTATACCTCTTTTTGTCAGCATGGCAAAAAATACTTTTTTCTTTTGGTGCGCTGCAGAATTTTAGTGATTAGTTTGTGTGTCCTGAGATGAAAATGGCTGGAATTTGCTCCTCTACTGTCATTTCTGACTCACAGCCCTCTGTACCTCTGTGCTGCTCCTTCTGTCCGTGACTCTGCTCATGCTGGCCCTCTGCAGAGCCTTCTCTGGTCTCTGCCTCCTTGGTTATGCTCACTCCTGGGGTTCACTTCATGGGTCAGTTTCTCCCTGGAACGTCTCTAATTGCCCCAACCCTTCTGATTTGGTTTAGATTCTTTCCTCTGAGTCTCCATAATGCCCTTAACCTACTGTTATCACTACACTTACTGAATTTTATAAGTTTCTTTTTGTGTCTGTTTCTATTATATACTAAATTCCCTATGGGCGAAAAGTGATTCTTGAATTTACCTTTTTCTTATCACAATGCCTCGCACATAGAGGACACCCACCTAGTGTCCTCTTAATGACATTTGCAGCAGCATCTGAAGACTCGTAGCGTCCAGTCTCCATGCCAGTACATGTAAAACAAAATTGATTTTCCTTGATATAAAACAAAAATCAATTTTCTGCTCCTAATGACTGATTTTTTTTCTGTGAGGAACTGCCACTCTATTATCTGAGCTAGAAATTTTGTTAACCTTACAAGTTCTTCCCCCATGTCAATAAATTGCTTTTAAAATATTAGTAACTTCAATTTTAGCATACTTGTTATATTTTATATTTATGTATATTCTATATGTATTAGTGTCTGTTGCCATAACAATATTCAAGAATATACAGTATTTTGTAAAGTATGACATTTTTAATAGTTTTAAGTCCTTATTGGTATCATCTTTCAAAGACAATTAAATATTTACTTTATCCTAATTTCCAGGTAAAGAAGATACTCCCTCATTACTCGGTCTCTGTGGGTCTCTAACATCAGTGGCAAGTTACAAATCTCTAACTAGCCTAAAATCTAATGACTACCTTGCGAGTCCTACAACAGAGATGACAAGTCCAGGCCTAACTCCGTCCTGAGGAATTTTATGTACAAGCCAAAATATTTTATGTTGCCAGTGTTCTATTTACACAAGTGTGACTGCTGGGAAAACCTTTGGGATTTTATATTGTTCTGGCACAAGTCTGGGATTCTGTGGTGTAGAGTTCAACCCCACTCCACGTTAACTGAGTGGAAAAAGATGGTCTGGCCATTTCTCATTTTAAAGTTCTTGTATTTGTCACTGAGGAAGTTTCAAGTGAACAGACCTAAAAACAACATTCAAAGATCCTCTAAATTAATAATCCTTTAAATTGTACATATTTATTATTCAGTTGATTTTCATATAATTTAATGTATCATTGCCAGAGACTGAGTTCAAGGTTTTATTCCAGAGACTTAAGCTACATATTTTCTTTCCTTTTATTCAATGATTTAAAAACTTCTAAAAATAACTTAGTAATCTTATTTTTCATTAATTTTTTCCAAGATTCTAATGTTTATTTGTTTTTAAAATGAGGAGAATGTTCTCAGCTGCTGTTTGACAGTGGCTTATTCAGTTTTTCTTTAACAGTTATTATCATTTGGTGTCAATGTTAACATTCCACTTAACACTTTACACATTTTGTAGGAGTGTGCAGTAGGCAGTTACTAAATTTGTTAGTGTCATAGGGAAAGTATTTTGCAATATTTTAGACCATTTAGGTAAAAGGAATACATTTCTTATTTGTCTCCCCCAAATTTTCTTAACAGGTTGTCAATTAAAAATGATCAAATATGCCTCAAAAATTAAACATTAAATTGTAACAGATGTTGAAGAAGTATCTGATCAACAGAAATTTCAGGTTCAGTGAAGTGTGAGCTCTGGCATTAGGATCGGCAGGGCGGTCACCGTGCTCGCAGCATCCCAGTGCCCACACTCGTTCTGCACTTGCTTTGTGGCCTTGAACAGTGTCTCGTGACATTCACAGCTCTGGTCAGCAGTCAGGCCACGGTTTCCTTTTAAAGTTGATGTTAAAAATCCCTGCACTTCTACAGGTAAAACATAATTTCTTTTTTTGAAAAAGCCATGAGCTGTATTTTAAACATTTTTTGCAATTTTTGGAACTATACATTTTGTCCCGCAAAATTCCACCCTATTGGAAGAGTGTATTATTTTCTACAGTAAGTAATGTGAGGAAAACATGACCAGTTGTGCCAGAAAAGTTTTATGCATTGTTTACATGAAGAGGCTGCAATACTTACTGGGACTCAGTATGTGCTATATTTTTGTTTACTAATAAAATATTACATTCAAACTTAGTAGCTTTGACATGCAGGAATAATGTTCCTCCTAAAGCAATTTATTTTTATTGAGAGGAGGCAAGACGTGCAAACTTATCACATCCATTCTTTGCACTAGAAATGTAGGAGTGTGGTGGTTCTCTACAATCTTTGGAGCTTTACTACCATAATTTGGAATTTAATATAATAAATAATAACAAGGCTAGAATGGTATGTAAAACAGTTCAAACAATGTCATTTCAGGGACAAAGGAGGCCTGAAAACCCTTTTAAAAAGTTATCTTAGTTGTTCCAGAACTACTCAGAGGCTTTATTATTTTAGCTTAAGACTTTCGTATTGTACTTGTAGAAATGCAAATATTCTTGAGAAATGGTACTTTTACATCTCTTAATTCTGTATATGTTATTGTCAGTGAGGTATCCAAAGCAATTTTTACCCTGCATGGGGGGTGGAAGGTATAAAATGAAGACAATGGAAATTTTAGGAGTGTGTGAGAAATGGTAAAGGAGGAGAACTTCAAAACTTTTAGGCTGGCCTTAAGCACTTTTGCTGCTTTCCTAAGAACTCTCAGAATGTTTAAATGCTTTATCATCCATGGTCCGCTCTCAACTTGACACTTCCCTTCCATAATTAAAAAAAAATCATTGTTAAATTTTTTCCATACTTTTTTATAATACAGAAAGTTAATTCAGGATTCCATAGTTGATAACATTTTTCAGATTTGTCTAATGTATACTGTAACCTGTGCATCTTAACGTGCTGCTGAACGCAGATTTAAACATGACACTTGGTGATCATGACTTTCCCTCCTTTCTTGGAGCTCTTGGTATACAATCCATCTGCTAATGTGAATTCAGGTTTCTACACAGTTCATTTCATACTAGTTAGAGATGGTTAGTGTGTGCATGAGGAAACAATTTATGTCTCAATCTTCAGTTTTAGGTGATAGTGTTTATTTACAAATCCTCCCCAAAATAGAATGCTGAATTATATGCTAATATTTCTATGTGTATTTTGTTGCCTTGATGTATTATACTTGCTGCATGTATATTAAACATTTTGTACTATGCATTAGTGGTCTTATTTTATCCTTGATGAAAAGTTACTTGATTCAGGTTGCACACTGAACTAAGAAATATGATAAAGGCTTACTACTCAATGCCTTAAATACTAATGTGAAAATGGTCTTGGAGAAATCCTTATTTCAACTCATATAAAATAAAATACATTTTATTTGTTAAAAAACATGACACGTTTTAGAATAAACAGCAGCTATTAAGGTGGCCCTCTGCAGCAGCGGCTCTGGCAGCATCAATGATTGGAGTATACAGTGATCATCAGTTTTCTCACCTGTCAGATGGAAACATCCCCATCTCCTCAGCACCTGTGTGATGGCATCAGGATGATGTCAGCATTAAGTGAACTCACACATATCAGTTTGTAAGAGGTAAGTACCAGACAGAAGCTACTAATTATGACTGACGGAAACCTTAAGTCAGTTTCTAAGTCATTTTTTATTTACATACAAGTTTTCAGGTGGTTAAAAATGTCTCACATTTACAACTTATGGAAATTCTGATCAAGTTTTATTATAAGGTAAAATCTCTGATTTTGATAAACTGATACACTGGATTACCTCTGAAATGTCACATGACTGCTTTGAAAATCAGAGCTCTTATATTTTTTTAGTTAGTTCACTGGGCTCTTCCTTTAAGCAAAGCAGCTTCTATGTAGGTTCAGCCTTTGTTCTTTTTAACCAATTGGAAGGGGGAGATAACTTTATATCAGTGTCATTAAAGTACCTTTTAAAAGCTTATTTTAATCCAAACCAAACTTTTAGAATATTTTTAAATTGGTCACTTTATTTTCCATACTGTCCATTATTTCCATACATTCCATAAATCACATTTTCCATACTGTCCATTTTTTTTCTAAAACACAGTTAAAACCACATTTTCACTACACAACACCTCTCCTATCATGTGGACATGATAGTGTAGTAAGGCCTGGTGTCTTCTATGTTGTGCTAATGCTATCCTATTTTCTTTCATTAAAGATAAATACTAATGTTGAAAAAGACCAAAATACTAACTCTATACTTGTTAGAGTTGTACCGAAAATACCTCCTTTGTTTCCTGTTTCTTGGTTCATTTGGCACACAAGGCCTCTGACTACATTCCTAATCTGATCTCCTGCCACACTGCCATGTGGCCTATAAAGGCAGCCTTTGCTCAAAGGGCTGGGACCACATCCCGCTGCCTGCCTCCAGGTGTGCTTCATTTGCATCACCTGTCCCAACCCTAGAGGCATTTCCTGCCCACTTCCTCTCTGTGCCAGGTTGAGTGAAGAGCCCCTCAGCCTTCCCGTTACTCCCCTCGCACACCTCCATGGATCATAGTTCTGAAACCTACTTGAGGCCAGTGACAGTTTCTGAACCATCTTATCTCCAGTGTTTTTCCTGCTGACACCACATGAAAGGGCTCAGTAAGTGTTGAATGACATTACATTTTGGGAAAAAGCTCAGAAGTGATAGGCAAAATTTTCTGACATCCCTGGAATTTGTGCCCTTGGACAGGGAGGGAAGAATTTAAAGGAGGCATATGTAGTAACGCATTGTGAATAATTTTCCTAGAAATACAAGGAAAATTTATTTTTATGTCTACTTGTTTAAAAGTCAAATATGTATTATATGAAAAGTAGCAAACAATACTGTTATAAGACATTTCTTCTTAAAATTTACACAAAGTAAATATGTATGATAGAAAATTTATCATTAATAAAATGAAACTCTTTCCTTTCAGAACCATTACCAAGAACACAATTTGTAGCCGAACTCTGGGTGGTTGCTACTTTTTAAAAAAAGTATTAAAGCCTGTTTGCTGAAGTAAAGAAAAAGCTGAAGCTTTCTTTCATCCTTCTTTTCATTCAGATACAGTGTGTATAAACATGTGTTAGAAAATCTAGGGAATTAGATTCAGGTTCTTTTAGTCACAAATAGTAACAATTTTCCACAAGTGCAATCAGTATTGGGGGTATGGCTGGAAATTTCCCTTCTGGTGTTTATAAGCAGACATGTGACTGCTTTTGAAGCACAGTCCTAAATTTCAATATTTCTGCCTTTTTCTTTCAATAAGTTATCAAAAAGAAGCAGCAAAACCAGGGTAAGTTTAGTATTGTTAAATGGCAGTGTTCAAGATAAACGTTCACACACACATTATATGAAAATATTTAGCTAAAGACAGTGATAATTTTAACTTAAAATATTTTAATGAAAATTAACAAAATCATAAATATTTCATGTTTTTATGGACATGTTGCAAATTTAATATAAAGCAACAGGATAAAAACACAAAAGGTTACATACAAATTCTATACAGTTTATTTCTGGTAAAACATTCAAGCTCTTTTCTACTAGAATACAAATAACATTAATTCCTCCGTGAACACAAGAAATTTATCACCTAAATATATTACCTATTTTAGGGGCAAAAATGTTTCACATTTTCATAAAATACACATAGACTACAATAAAGTGCTTTTTCTTAAGATATGTATATCCTAAGACATTTAAACAAATATAAAAAAAAGAATATCATTTCTTACAGTCTAAATTACTTAGGTGTTAGCCTGTAGTGACCAAAAGCTATTTCTTTAAGAAAACTGCTGTCCGTTTAGTCTCTTGTTCTAGCATACTAATGTTAGAGGCATATCATCAAGGGAAATTTTGGAAATATTCTGTGACTGATAGTGCATAAACAATATCAAATTTAAGACAACAAGCAAATAGAGAAGTGACCTAGAGAGCTCCATGAACACTGATACATGAATTACAGCATGGCTGTGCCAAAGCATTATTGTTACTAGTCTAAATACAATGTTTTCCACTATACACCCATGTTTGACTTTGGTGAACATTTAATACAATCAGCAAAACTACTCCCTCTTGCAGAAATAATGGTAACATTATTTCTTTAATATCTAACTCAGATTATTGCTTCCAGTACTAAGGAATAGTTTTTCTTTATAAAAAGCTCTATCATTGTGATTTCTGAAAAATCTCTTTCAATATTTCAAAAATTAGGATAACAAAACTAATTTTAATATAAGGATTATGATTTCAAATCAAGGTAGAAATTCATTTCAATTATTGGCAGGAAAGATACAAAATCTTTGTAAGATAACATAAAGGCTCTAGCCTAAGAGTCTCCATCTTATTATTTGGCTGTGGTTATTTCCAGTTGAAACAGCATCACTAGTATTGCTGTCTTTGAGCATTTTGTTTCTGGAAAAAATCCTTTCCAAATTCATATGTACTGATCATAATGGCACAAGCAGGAGCAATTTTAACTAAACGGGGAATTAGGCCTGCAAAGAGGATAGAAAAAAATCAGAACAAATTTTACCTTGTTTTTAAAAACTTAAATTTTTTGGTTTCATTCTGATGATCAAATTAAATAAAGTGATGTATCAAATATTGTGCCATAAACTGGTATCAAAGAACAAGACAAACTTAGTGCCGACCCCCTCAATTTAACTCCATGTTACTTTATATAGAAATTTTAACTTAAAACATTTTTAAACTTAGAGAAAAGATGTTTAGGAGAAATCATAAATGTGAAGTGTTTTCAATAATTTCTGGCTGAAAAGTTAATTTAGGAAAGATAAATTTAAAAGTAAAAGTAATTGTATTCAATGATTTGGTAAAGCAAATATTTTTACCTGTAAATAATCCAGAAAACCCATTCTTAGCAACAATGTTCTTCATTATAGCCCAGGTTGACGTGGGTGTAGAAACTAAATGTTAAAAAAAAATCATTATAAATTACCACTTAATTTCTAAGTGACCTTTGGGATTTATTAAAAGAAAAAATCAGAAAAAGCTGTAAGTTTAAAGGTATGTAGGACTAGATGTAATCAAAGAGGAATACAAAGGCTTCTCCTGAACTATTATCAATGTTTGTTTCTTAAGGTTGATAGTGGATATTCTTTATAGTTTTTCTACATCTTAAAAACTTTCATAATGAAAAAAAAATAAAGATGTATAGAAATATCATGGGGTTTCCTAAGCCAAAGAGAAGTCCTGATAACCATTTTTCATTAAATTTTTATTGTACAAATTAAAATTTTTTTTTTCCTAAAAAGAGGTTCTGAAGAAAGTAGCTCATTCTTTCTAGTAAGGTCCTGCTTTATTAAAACTTTTCTGAATAGCTTTGGCTGGTGTGGCTCAGTGGATTGAATCTCTGGTTTGATTCCCAGTCAGGGAACATGCCTGGATTGCGGGGCCAGGTCCCCAGCAGGGGGAACACAAGAGACAAGCACTTTGATGTTTCTCTCCATCTCTTTTTCACTCCCCTCCCTTCTCTAAAAATAAATAAATAAAATCTTAAAAAACAAAATAAAACTTTTCTGAATAGATGTGCCAGTCTTAAAACAGATTAGATTAGTCCTGACTCCTCCACAGGGCAGACTGACCCTCTAACAGTAACATCTCACTTAACTGGAACCTATAAAACATTAATTTATATTTTAAAAAGCCAGCAAAACTGGATTTAATTGAGGTTCAGACATAAAGCTTAAGGATGAGTAGTAAATACACAAAGTTCACTTACCTTCATTTTACACAATGAGCTAAGGAGCTGGTTCAGCCCACAGACTACTAGATGCACTAACTAAAAGTCTGCTAAGTAGCAGGCACACTACCTTGTGAACACTGAGACAGCTGACAGGCTGAAGATTTCAGTCTTTATTTGAGATGAATGGGCTGATGGGCAAAAACACTCCGATATTTACCTCACTAGCTTCTGAGAACTGCATTACAAAACTCATGTACATTGTGAACTCTGGGTCATTAAAAAAGATTAAATCACACATTATTAAGCATGCCTAAGAAAAAAGGGAAAGAGTAGAGAGAGCCATATTTCAAAAATGGCTTTTAGAATTTTGCCGTTTAATGGAGTGGGGCTCATTACTCTTGTGCTCTAGGGTTATATATATTGGCAAGTATAGCCATATTTTATTCATTTTAATTGCTGTATGGTATTACATTATATGGATTATCACAATTTAGCCATTTCCCTGCCAGGCACATCCAGATGGTTTCTAACTTTTGGGGATTAGGAATCCTGCAGTGAATATCCTTGTACATGTGCAAAAGTTTCTCTAGGACCCATATCTGGGAGTGGACATGCTTATTCAAAATGCATTTCTTGATATTGCCAGATTATTTTCCAAAGCAGTTATTCCAAATTTATAGTCTCACCTGCAAAGGATGAAAACCCCCATTGCTCCACATCCTCCCCAACAATCCAGTGCACATACGACATTCTCTTACTGCTATTCTAGTTGGTATTTTCCTCATTAATAGTAAACTAGAGCATTTTTTAGAAGTTTATTAGCCAAGTGTAAACATTTTCAAGTTATTTTTAAATATCTGTTTAAGTATTTTAAGATATTGAATATGTTTAGAGAAAAAGAAGTTTAACCTGTGGAAAACAGATCTCAGCCAGGTTTAAAAAGTTGAAACCAAAGGTTTAACATTAAGAAGTTAAATATAATGCACCAGCTGGTGTGGCTCAGTGGATTGAGTGCCAGCCTGTGAACCAAAAGGCAGCTGGTTTGATTCCCAGTCAGGGCACATGCCTGGGTGGTGAACCAGGTCCCCAGTAGGGGGTGTGCTAGAGGTAACCGACTGATATAGCTCTTGCATATTGATGTTTCTTTCCCTCCTTCTCCCTCCTTTCTCTTCTCTCTAAAAATAAATACAATCTTAAAAAAATTAAATATAAATAATGCGTTCATAAGTGAAGTAAAGGTTAGCTCTGTTATACGATATAGTAGCTATTAAACCCGAATGTGCTTCTCCACTAGATTATGAGCAGTCTGAGGACTTGGCTACCTCCTCATTTGTCTGAGTCCATCAGCATGGCACCCAACACCAAGTAGGCACTACATCAGTAGTCGACCTTTAACGGATGAAGGATGGGAGATATGTTCTCAGTGCATTGATACAGAGATCATATTCTTCAGTGGAACTGACCATATTTTCTTTTTTGCTCAGAGATAAAGAATTTGGTATAGCTGAGCTATAGAATGGAGGAATCCACTTCCAATAGAGCTGATTTACTTTTTCATGGGCATAAATAACAAATAGAAATAAAAAAATGGGCTTTTATCACTTGAACCAGAAGCGCAATTTGCAATAGAAACTTATCTTGCTAAATATAAATGGTTCATAGCCGAGTAACAAGCAAAAGTGACCAACGATAATCATGGAAAATTAAGACCCAAGGATTACTACTTAAGGTTTATCCCTTTGGGTTTCAATAAAGAAACATTAATTATAAAAAAAAGTGATAGGTGAGAAAGAGGTAAATCGAGTGAAACACGATGCCTCTGTGCTGCCAGTCTCAATGAGGATGCATGGTCACCTAACCAACATTTCAAAATATACAAGCCGGAGCCCCACCTCACATCTATTAAGAGTCCACTGGGGGTGGTGCTCAGCTTTTGGTGTAGTGGAAAAAGCACCCCAGGTGACTCCAATGATTATTTACCTAGTTAAGTGGATCTCTGACTTTAGTGTGCATAAGAATCTACCTACAAAGATCCCCACCTTCTCCCTCATCGTCACTACGACTACCAACAACCTCACAGCCAGTCATCAAACATTCATGACAAATTACACCAAAGACAATATTCCTACCACATTAAGTAGTTTACTTAATGGGAAAAACAGGAATTCTGATGAGCTGAAAGAAAGATGAAACAAAATAATTTTGAGCTGTAAGGGGAGAAAAGATGATAGGGCTTAGGCAGCTAGAAAGCTCACACCTAACCAGGGAAGTGGGAGAACCCTGATAATAAACCTCTAAGGTTTTAGTTTGCTTCTATTAGAGGGGACTAGACTTTTGTAAGTCAGGGACAAAGTTGTCACTAGTATTCACCAGAGTCATTTTCAGAGGTCTATAATCAATGTTTCTTTCAACATTAGAACACCATTTTATTTTGTATGCAAATATTCTGGGGGGTTAGAACAATTTATTTACATTATAATATGCTTACACATGGCGTATATGATGCAATTTTGTAATGGATAATTTCCAGTGGGTTTGCTATATTTTCTATGGATAATAAACATTAACAGAATGGATCTAGTGGACACAAGTAAGAGTACTAGAAGAAAATGTAGGTTATAAAGAAGTAAAAATAAATGGAATAATAGGAAAACACATCAGTGTGAAGGGAAGCTAAAAATAAATAGAAAAAAATCAAATCAAATATATGTGCATACTAATGGAACAAAACACAGAGAAAAAGGTTTCCTAGTAATTTACTATCCTTCACCCTGATTTGTCCAGCTCTATTTGAAAAAAATACTTAGATAATTTAATCTTCTGTTTAGAGCAGGTATAAAATTCAACTGATGGCAGGCAGAATAAATAGACATTAAGATTTCTTAAATTTTTTGTTTAGAGTATTTTTTCCTGGGTATTCCATTCTAAGAGTGTATTAGTTTCAGTTACAGAGTAAAACAGAGGGAAAAATAATCTTATCCCTATTTCAGATATTCCTAACTTAGTATCTAGAAAGAAAAACAAAAACTTTCAAGGCATCTTAACAAGTTTTAAATTAAACTTACTTTTATGACATTCATACATCCAAAGTTGTGTCTGCTTTTGTGTTTTTACCACATCAAATGGCAAAGTCACAACAGCTGCAAACTATCAAAAAGAAAAATTGATTAATTGAAACCTGCCTTTAAATTTTCCTAAAATTACATTCTTTTAATTAGCACATTACTTAATAATTTATTCTTGTGTGTGGTTTAAAAAGGTGGTCTAGTTTTATTTTTCTGCACCTATCCAATTTTCCCAACACCATTTATTGAATAAACTAACTTTAGCTTGTAGTATGTGCTTGCTACCTTTGTTGGATATTAACTGACTATAAAGGTGTGGGTTTACTGCTGGGCTCTTTATTCTGTTCCACTGACCTGTGTGTCTGTTCCTATGCCAGTACCATGCTGTTTTCATTACTGTTGCCTTATATACAGTTTATTAGGTAGCGTGATTCCTCCAGCCCTGTTCTTCTTTCTCAGGATTACTGTTGCTGATACATTGCTGGTGGGATTACAAATTGTTACAACTGCTATGGTAAACAGTATGAGGTCCCTCAAAAAATTAAAAATAGAATTACCATGTAATCAAGCCATTCCACTTCTGTGTACATACCTAAAGGAATTGAAAGCAGGGTCTTGAAGATATATTCATGTTGGGGGAGGGCCAAAAAACCCCCAGAATTTACTGATAAAAAATGTATTTATTCTTACACGTTTAAACTTCAGTCACCTTCAAAGTACTCTCGATTTGGTGCAATACACCTATCAGAACATCTTTTCCACTGCTCTAAACAGTTTTTGAACTTGTCAATTTTGATGTTTTTTCAGTGCTTCTGCCATTTTTTGTTTCACCTCTTCCACATCAGCAAAACATTTCCCTTTGAGGACTTTTTTCATTCAGGGGATCAGGGGAACAAAAAGAAAAAATCTCTCAGGGCAAGATCTGGTGAATAGGGAGGGTGGGGCACAGGGGTCATGCCATTTTTTGTCAAAAACTGCTGAACAATCAGCGTGGTGTGGGCAGGTGCGCCCATAAATCACCCATCGTGAAATGGGCAAACATGTTGAAAGAGTCTTTAAAACAGAATTCACTGAAGCTGAACACAACCTTTCAAAACAACACCAGCTGGTGAACTGACACAGATGGGTTCCTAGAACACTCATCTAGTGGGAGAAGCCTATACTTCAAGGGCCCTGCCCTCCAGAAGACCATTCCAGGTTTTTGGGGTCCCCCTCATATTGTACTATAACAGAAACAGACACAAAATGCATTTTAAAATATCTGAATGGCTGGTAATTTATTTCCTCAAAATAGGATACTAAATATTGAGAAAAATTTTAAAACAGTGCAGATCATAAGTACTATTTGAAAAGACATGAAATGTATAGTTTTTTTATGTTTAAATAAGACAATTATCATTATTCTAGCATATTAACAAAGGAATAAACTTACAGAACCAGACAATGCCCCTGAAGTGAAGTTGATCATAAACGTTGGTTCATATACACCCAACTTCTCACACAACCACTTTTTCAAAATTTCATAGTTATACCAGTACATTGCTATAAAAACAGAATGAAATGAACACATAATTAGAAATGAAATGAGGACTTTAAAGAAAATATTTATGAGCTTATATATTAAAGGAAAAGAGACATTCTAATCTGTACACATCATTCTTTCTGTTTGCACACGTATTAGGTGAGATTTTTTTTTAAAAGGCACCAAATTCTCAATAATGTGCTATCAGTCTTATAAACAAACAAACAAATTATGCATTGGTGAAGAAGGACTTTAATTCCAAAACCTGACAAAGACAGTAGGGGAAAGAAAGTGCAGGCCAATCTCATTCACAAACATACGTGTAAAATCTTACAAAGATTAAATAATGAAGAACAACTGAAGCCAAAGGTATTTCATAAAGCATTGTACACTATGACTACAATAAACCCTATGGATGCCATATATCACATCGACAGAACCACAAGGTCACTTTCATTTAAAGCAAACTAATTTCTTAGAAACAGGGTTAAAAGAGAACTCCTTTAACTTGATAAAGCATATGCACTAAGGACATGATGCTGGTAACTACCTCTCCACCTGCAGAGGTACATGAAATCGAATACTTCATTCCATAACCACAAATTAATTAAAGATAAATGAATGACCAATGAAACAGTGCCCAGCCTCTGTAATAATCAGAAAAATGTAAGCTAAGGAGACATAACCACTTTAAATTACTAAACAAAAATTAAAAACTGAGACAATAAAAGTGCTGGGGAGGGTGTGCAGTGGAGCTGATAGGTGTGTAGATCCACACAACTACATTAAAAATGTTTGTATTCCCTGGTAAAATTCTGAATGTATGAACCAGCAAATCTAATACTGGAGAAATTCTTGTATATGTACACTAAAAGACATATAATGTTCACAGCAGCACTGTTTGCTTACACATAAATAAACATGAGTAAAAATGAAGAAAAGACTTATAAAAATAAGAATAAACCTTAACTTTTCTTTATTAATTATAAGAAAACAATTCCATTTATTATTACAATAAAAAAATAGTACCTAAGAATAAATTTAAACAAGGCAGTAAAAGACCTGTACTCAGAATATTATAGGACATTGAAAAAAGAAACTGAGGAAGATACAAAGAAGTGGAAGTACATACTCTGTTCATGGCTTGAAAAAATTAACACCATTAAAATGTTCATACTACCTGAACTAATATATAGTCAATGCAATTCCTATTAACAAACAAATGGCATACTTCACAGATCTAGAACAAATATTCTAAAATATTTATATAAAATAAAAAAAGACTCTGAATTGCCTCAGCAATCTTGAGAAAGAAGAACAAAGTTGGAGGGATCACAGTACTTGGTATCAAACTACACTACAAAGCCACATGTGATCAAAACAGGCATCCAGATCAATGGAACAGAATAAAGAGCCCAAAAATAAACTATGTCTTTATGGTTGATCAATATTTGACAAAGGAGGCAAGAGCATACAAGGGAATAAAGAGAGTCTCTTCAATAAACTGTGCTAGGAAAATAGGAGAGGTACACGCAAAAAATGAAACTAGCTCACCAACTTACAATATACACAAGAATAAACAAACTGGATAAAAAACTTCAATATAAGTCACAAAACTATAAAAATCTGAGAAAAAAACATAAGCACTAAAATCTCAGACATCTCTTGCAGCAATATTTTTGCCAATATACCTCCTAGGTAAGGGAAACAAAGGAAAATAAATGAATGGGACTACATCAAACTAAAAACTTCTGCATAGCAAAAGAAACCATAAGACAGCAAAGAGGGAACCCAATGTATGTGAGAACATATTTGCCAATGATATTGGGTTGGCCAAAAACCAGTTTGTTTTTTTCTGTAAAATAAAAGACATACTTTTCATTTTCACCAATAACTTAACTGATTTGGATATTTTGAATATGTCGGCTATCTGCCATATGGAAATAGCGCTGATTGTTCTCAATGTCTCCATTTGATCACTATCAACTTCAATTAGTCTACATGACTGTAGATCATCATCCAGTGAGAAATCTCCAGCAAGAAACCACAAACCACTTTTGACACATTTGATCAGTCAGCACTGTCTCCATACATTGCACAAATCTTTTTTTCTTTGTATTTCAGTTGCACTTTTACCTTCCTTGAAATAATAAAGCATAATATGCTGAAAATGTTGCTTATTTTTTCCATCTTCAATATTGAAATGGCTAAACAAAAATTCACCAATTTTAATAAGTTTTTTGTTAAATGCATGTTGATATGACACCTGTTGCAATACAATCTAACAAACTTGTTTCGAATGAAGTTAAAGACAACTAAGTGCTAGTACAGTCATCTTACAGAAAACAAACAGACTTTTTGGCCCAATACATCTGATAAGGGGTTAATTTCCAAAATATATAAAGCACTCAATACCAGGAAGATAAAAAATCCAATTAAAAAATGGGTGAAGCCACTTCTATTCAACACAGTATTGGAAGTCCTAGCCACAGCAATCAGACAAGATAGAGAAATAAAAGGCACCCAGTTTGCAGATAACATGATAGTGTACATAGATAACCCTATAGAATCCACCAAAAAGTACTTGACCAAGTAAATAAATTGTGCAAAACAGCAGGATACAAAGTCAATATTCAGAAATAGAAGGCATTTTTGAACACCAACAACAAATTATCAGAAATAGAAATCAGGAAAAAAATCCTATTTGCTATAACAACAAGAAAAATAAAGTCCCTAGGAATAAACATAACTAAGGAGGTAAAAGACTTGTACTCAGAAAACTACACAACACTGAAAAAAAAAATTAAGGAAGACACAAACAAATGGAAGCATATACCATGTTCATGGATTTGAAGAATAAACATCATCATCACAATGTCCACACTACCTAAAGCAATTTATAGATTCAATGCAATTCCTATTAAAATACCAATGACATATTTCACAGATACAGAACATTTCAAAAATTTTATGGAACCATAAACAACACAAAACAGTTGCAGTAATTTTGAGAAAGAAGAACAAAGGAGGAGAGATCATAATACCTGATATCAAACTGTATTATAAGGCCACTGTAATCAAAACAGTCTGGTACTGGCATAAGAACAGACACATAGCTCAATGGAAGAGAATAGAGAGCCCAGAAATAAACCCAAGTTTCTAAGGTCAGTTAATATGTGACAAAGGGGGCAGAAGAATAAAGTGGATTAAAACTAGCCTCTTCGCCCTGGCTGGCGTAGCTCAGTGGATTGAGCGCGGGCTGTGAACCAGGCATCGCAGGTTCGATTCCCAGTCAGGGCACATGCCTAGGTTGCAGGCCACATCCCCCAGCAACCGCACATTGATGTTTCTCTTTCTCTCTCTCCCTCTCCCTTCCCTCTCTAAAAATAAATAAATAAAATCTTTAAAAAAAAAAAAACTAGCCTCTTCAATAAATGGTGTTGGGACAGCTAGACAGCTACATGCAAAAAAATGAAACATGACCACCAACTTACACCATACACAAAAATAAAATCAAGATGGATAAAAGACTTAAATATAAGTTGCAACACCATAAAAGTCTTACAGGAGATCATAGGCAGGATAAGTCAAGATATTCCATACAGCAATATTTTCACTGATATGTTCCCTAGAACAAGGGACATAAAAGAAAGAATAAACAAATGGGACTTTATCAAAATAAAAAGCTTCTACATGGCTGAAGAAAACAACAAAATGAAAAGAGAACCAACTGTATGTGAAAACATACTGCCAATGACACCTCAAACAAAGGTCTGATCTCCAAAATAATAAAGAATGCACACGATTCCACTCCAGGAAGACAAACAACCCAATTAAAAAGTGGGCAAAGGACATGAACAGACACTTCTCCAAGGAAGTGGGCCCAGAGACACATGAAAAGATGCTCAGCATCATTAGCCATCAGAGAGATGCAGATTAAAACCACGATGAGATAGCACCTCACACCAGTCAGAATGGCCATCATAAAGAAGTCAACAAACAAGTGCTGGTGAGGGTGTGGAGGAAAGGGAACCCAAGTACATTGTTGGTGGGAATGCAGACTGGTGCAGCCATTGTGGAAAACACTATGGAATTTCTTCAAAAAAACTAAAAAATGGAACTGCCTTTTGACCCAGCAATTCCACTGCTGGGATTATAGCCTAAGAACCCTGAAACATCAATTCAAAAGAACTTTACCCCAATGTTCATAGCAGCACCATTTACAATAGCCAAGTGCTTAAAGCAACCTAAGTGCCCATCAGTAAATGAGTGGATCAATAAACTGCAGTACATTTACACAATGGAATACTATGCAGCAGAGAGAAAGAAGGAACTTCTACCTTTTGCGACAGCATGGATGGAACTGGAGAATATAATGCCAAGTGAAATAAGCCAGTAGGTGAAAAACACATACCATATGATCTCACTTATAAGTAGAATCTAATGAACAATAAACTAATGAGGAAAACAGAACCAGAGACATGGAAACAGGGAGCAGACTGACAGCTTAAGAGGAAAGGGGGGCAGAAGGGAAAGTTGGAAAGAAGGGGAAGGGATTAGTCAACATATATGAATGACCCATGGACATGGACAATGGTGTGAAGATTGACTGTGGGTGTGGGGTGTGGGCTGGGTGGAGAGAGGCACAGGGGAAAAATTGGGATAACTATAATAGAATAAACAATAAAGATATTTGTTATTTTTAAAACCATCTTAATAAAGATTGTATATAAAAAAGAAAAATACAAGGTGGAAGATACCAATCGGTGTATGTTATAGTAGAGGAGAGTATATGTGGTTTTCTAGTTTCATGATTTTAAAAGTTGCAATGTTCTAGTTCATATACTGAAGTTGTGACCTCATTAGTGTCACTTTATTAGTATACTTTATCACTTATATCTATGTTACTTTTTCTATGTCAAATATTAAATAGTACAAAAATGAAAAACATATTTGGCTTAGGAATTTATGATTAATTACATACTATGTTTTTAAACAACTGATCACAAAATGTTGAAGAAAAATACTGAAGAAAATGGAAAGATGCACAGAGATGTGAATAGGAGAGCCAAACAAATGATTAACTAAAAAGAAAAAAAGAAAGCAGAACATTAATACAAAGGTCCTTAGTAATTATTTCTTTCAGGTCTTAAATGAAAATTCCCATGATATACAAGAGAAAGAGTACTGAAGTATGCATATTTGACAAAATATTTGTTAGCTTCACACTTCTTTTTCACAACTTTCACCCATTTCTTTTTTTTTCTTTTTCACCCATTTCAAAATTCAACATAATCTCCTATCAGATTTATAATAGTCTTGTTTATGGGACACTCATTTAATGGGGAAGATTTTTGTCTTTGAAAATTGAAAAAGTAGGGGTCAGTATTATTCACAGCCAGTCTTAAATCTATTTTGTAATATTTTGATTTGTAGTTTACTCACCTTATTAATTATGACTGTTTAGAATAAGTTAAAGATAGTTTGTATTATCTAAATACAAATGAATACCAATTAATGTTTGAATAGAAATTAAACATAAGAATAAAATAAAACCAAGCTTGAATGAGAAACTATTCATTCAATGAAGACCCATAAAGCTCTGAGAGTCCAACACTGAACTAGGAGTTTGTGGTTACTAAAGAAGACAGCTCACCCTTACCCTTAGGGATTAAAGTTTAGTTGATTTTAATGTAATATATAAATAAGACAAAGCTACTTCACATTTGGCAGATATGAGTAAGATAAATCCTACCTGAGAATGGTACATCTCTAAGAACAGTAGGAGCCCAGCCTCTCCAAAGGGAAATCCAACCATCTTCAGATACTTTCTTGCTGACAAACTGATGCAGTTCCTTGTAAGAAAACTTCTTAGATTGCATGTTGGTTCTTATCAATTCTAATGGACTTATCACAGTTACTGCACCAACTAATACAAACAACCAAATATTCAAAACAGAGTCATGTACTATGCAAACACATGTGCAAAATTAATAGTTCATGCATTTTATACTTTAAACTTCTATTCTGAAATGTCTGCAAACCTTAAAGATCAAATACCTAATGCCAACATACTGGTACAGATTTTTTTTCCTTGGTAAGGGTAATTCTTAAATGTCTGTTTTCATATACTTTACTCTTTCTGGTTTCAACTCTTACAAGGGAAGGTCCAGAAATATTACAAATCAACTAGAACTACTACAGAAACTTTACTCCAACTGCACAGAGAAAAACATCCTTCTACATAGAAGCAAACTTCCTTCTGGTGAAACTCTGAATCTCAAAGTCTGTAAGGAAAATGATCATCAGGACTTTTGCATCAATCTGATGTCATCCTAATATCCAGAATCTAAAGTCTAAAAGTCTAAAATCATTCTAAAATCTCTGTCCAAGATTTGACAAGGATGGATTGATCCCATTTCTTTCTGATAGCAATTACCATGTCATATGACTTCTAGAGTATAAATACTACCAAATTAGCACAAACTACAAATGCAAAATGTGTATTACCAATAGTCTGAATTTTATACAAATTCTCTGTGAATGTCAAAATTTTAAATGAAGCTTTAAACATAGATCAAAATGAAAATATAATAAACTTACTACTTACATCTGGCCACAATTCCAGCAACAATTGGTATGCGGCTTTCATTTTCTCCTAATTTAGATCTCAGGAGAGCAGTTAATTGGTCATAGCAGGTAAAATAAATAACTGTGGCAGGAACTGCCATTACTCTGTTAGAAACATGCAAACAAAAAGATTTGCATAAAATTATCAAAACACTTAAATAGATTAAATACAAGGTAAATTCCTCATATTTTGTATAAGCTAAAAAACATAACAAATTAGCCTATGAGATCAATTTTTCTTTTATTTTAAAAATTATTAACTTAGTGGGCTGCAAAAAAAAATGTAAAATAGGTATCTGTCCTCCAGAAGTTTACGTGCTAGCTGTGAAAATAAGTTAGAGTACCAGTCAGATCATATACAGGAAAAGATAAATGAGGACACTTCTCTGTCTCCCAGACTTGTTCTATGTTCTGTCTGTTTCTGGTCTTCCAAATATCATAACATGAAAATCATTGAAGGAAAAAGTACCAGAGCAATTGTACTATATTTTTAAACTATGGACCATATACCTGCTTACAAAACTGGAAATAAATTATAATTAATGATGCCAGACTTATATGTACTAGTATCAAGAAAATTCCAATGACAATATCAAAAGGGAATTATTAACTAAGCACAAAGTTGCAGGCGCTGTCATGTCATAAATACTAATGCAATAAGAAACCAGTCTATGTTTATGGATTAACTAAAGGACATTCACAGACCATACCATGGACAACACAGCAAGCTTGGTTGCTCCAATCTTCCATCTGGTCAGGAGGGTGTTATTTGCAATGCTTGACCTTCGGCCAACTCCAAGAAAGTCAGCCCCTGGAATATTCCCTACTGTCAGGTTCTTCTCTGCATCTGGAACTAAAGCCACTTGTCTAGGTTGATTTGTGCAAATGATGTGGTTTCTGGTGAACATCTGCTTTTCTTCTAGGGGTCTGGACTTTGGTAATGAGAGTTGGTCACAAACACTGAATGTGCCTATGCCATCCACCCTCAATAAAAGTCCCAGACTCTAAAATTCAAGTGTGATTTAAGACAGAAACACTTTTCACAAGCTGCTGTGGTTCAGTGCTGAGAGAATAAATGCATCCTGGGTGATGTCATGAGGGAGGACTCTGGAGCCTACGGCCTGGTCAACTTCTTTTGTGTCTTTCTCCTGATTGATGCATTGTGTCTTTTTGTAATAAACCACAGACATGAGAGCAACCTTTTTTAGGTCCCATGAGACCCTGTAGCAAATCCTCAAATGTGTTGGTGTTGTGGAACTCACAAAACAATGCTTTAAACAAGTTCTAGTATTAAAAATGCACAATTTTTGTCTAATCATGCTGATTATAAAGCAAAACAAAACACCACCATCACTTAGTACAAAATATATTAAATTTCAACTTACAATGTAGGGGGAAGGCCACTCCACAGGGATTTAATGCCCTCATTTCGAATGATTTTCAAAAAGGCATCCTAAAATTATAATAGAAAAAAGTAGTCAAAACACATCCCTAAATCTGATATATAAAAAGTTTATACTAATAATTAATTGGTAATTTGATTCTCTCAAGTATTTATTTCTAAAATATAAGCTTCTCAGATTTATGTAGGGCCAATATTTTTTAAAAGGAATTTTCCCCTGGCCAGGTAGCTCAGTCGGTTAGAATTCAATCCAAATACACCAAGGTCGTGGGTTTGATCCCTAGTTAGGACACATACAAGGATCAATTAATGAATGCATAACTAAGTGGAACAAATAGATGTTTCCTTCTCTCTATCTCTATTAAAAAACAAACAAACAAACAAAAATGTCATTCTTCTCAGAACTAGAACAAATAATCCTAAAATTTGTATGGAACCACAAAAGACCCCTAATTAGCCAAAGCAATCTCGAGAAAGAACAATAAAGTTGGAGGTACAGTGCTCCCTAATCTGAAACTATACAACAAAGTTATAATAACAAAAACAGTATGATACTGACATAAAAACAGACATACAGAACAAGGGAACAGAGTAGATGGCCCAGAAACCTAGCTTATATGGTTAACTAGCCTATGACAAAGTATGTAAAAATATATAAGGGAGTAATGACAGTCTTTCAACAAGACGTGCTGAGAGAACTGGAAAGATACATGTAAAAATAAATAGCCCTGGATGGTAGGCAGCTATGCTCACCACTATACCACCAACGCCAACAAAATAAACAGCGCTGGATGGTGTAGCTCAGTGGATTGACACTGGCCTGCACACCAAAAGGTTGCCAGTTCAAGTCTTGGTCAGGGCACATGACTGGGATGCTGGCTGGGTCCCTGTTTGGGGGATGTGTGAGAGGCAACCCATCGATGTTTCTCTTGCACATTGATATTTCTCTACCTCTCCCTCTTTCTCCCTTCCAATCTCTCTAAAAATAAATAAATAAAATCTAAATAAGTAAAACAGGACCACTCTCTTATACCATATACCAAAATAAACTCAAAATTAAAGACTTAAATGTGAAACCTGAAATGGTAATACTCCTAGAAGAAAACATAGAAAGTAAACTATTTGACATCAGTCTAAACAATGTCAAATAGGGAAACAAAGGCAAAAATAAAACAAATGGGACTTAAACTAAAAAGCTTCTGCACAGCAAAGGAAACCTTTAACAAAACACAACCTACTGAATGGGAGAATATATTTGCATACGATATATTTGATAAAGAGTTGATATCCAAAATATATTTAAAAACACATACCACTCAATAACACACACAAATCCAATTGAAAAATGGGCAGAAGACATGAAAATATATTTGTCCAAAGAGGACATACAGAACAGATGGCCAACAAACACATGACAAGATGCTCAACACCACTAATCAGCAAAGAAATGAAAATCAAAACCACAAAGAGATACTACTGCACACCAATCAGAGTGACTATTACAAAAAAGTTCACAAATAACAAGTGCTGGTGAAGATGTGGAGAAAAGGGAATTCTTGGGCACTGTTGGTGGGACTGTAAACTGATGCAGCCCCTATGGAAAACATTATGGAGATTCCTCAAAAATCTAAAAATAGGCTTATCATTCAATCCAGCAATTCCACTTTTGGGTATTTATCCAGAGAAAATGAGAACATAAATTTGAAAAGATATGTGTACCCCAAGTTCATTGCAGCATTATTTACAATAGCCAAGAGGTAGAAGCAACCTAGGTATCCATGGATACACATGAAAGGATAAAGAAGATATGGCATATATATACAATGAAAAATTACACAGCAATACAAAAGAATGAAGTCTTGCCATATGCAACAACATGGAAGGATCTAGAGGGTATCATGCTAAGTGAAATAAGTGGAGAAACGCAAATATTGTATGGTTTCACTTATATGTGGAATCTTAAAAAACAAAACACACAAACAAACAAAAATAGACTCATAGAAACGGAGACCAAAGGGATGGTTACTGGAGGGAGGCAGTGAGGGGCTGAACAAAGAGGAGAAGGGGACACAGTCAATAACACTGTGACCAAGTTGACACTGTGACAGATGACTATTAGAATTAGTGGGGTCATCACATTGTAAGGTATAAAAATGTCGAGTCACTATATTGCACACCTGAAACTAATATAAACAATGTAGTATATTATATAGCAACTATTCTTAAATTTTTTTTTAAATGGGAGAAAATCTTCAGGTCTAAGGGTAAGTAAAGAGTTCTTAGACTTGACATTTTCTATGATTTACATAGAAAAATACTGATAAACTTAAAGTTTTAAACTTTTGCCCCAATAAAGACCCCATTTAAGAGGACAAAAAGACAAGGTAGAACAGTATAAAAATATTTGCAAAACACACTGTTGCAGACAAAAATGGGGTATGTACAAGTTCAGTAACTAAAAGTAACCTTACAAGGAAATCTGGTAATAAATTCCTAAGCGGGCAGGCAACGGTGAGTATTCTTTAGTAAAATGTTTATCTCTGTCTTAAGCAAGTCTTATCCATTGTTTTTGTACATCTACGTTAATGTACCTTTGAAATGTCCCCTTGCAGCTCCCTGGGAATTATAATGACCCTCTAACTCTAGAGAGCACATAATCTTGTTAGCTATCCTGTAACCCAATCACCTGCCTTGCTTTCTTCCACCTTCAAGTCATCTTCCTTCTCCCCTTAATTGCAAATTTGTAAAAGACTTCAAACTGTCATCCTGAGAAGCATTTTTTTCTCAATCAGTTGAGATGTAGCTTCCAGGAATATCTTCTCTTTAGCTCTATTAAACTCATAATATTTTTTTAAGGTTTGGAGTTGTTAGGTCAGCAAACCCTAAACATGCATCTACCATATGACCCAGAAACTGCAGTCCTGAGCATTTATCCAGAGAAAGATTTAAATATTGCAAGTTATAATAAAAAATATACATTTTGGTGTTTGTCCATGGTTTCTGGAACACAGCATCTAAAATTCTTAAAATTTCCTAAGTGATAAAGAACAATGGGAGCATCTTTTGTTATATTTGCTGTTTTGTCCTCAAACCTGAAATAGCTCCACATAAAGGTAAAAGAATGGTCTTTTGTTATTCATAACAAGACCCTTTCAACCACACCAATTTATGCTAATGAGGTTATTTCTGGAAGCCCCTATGAAGACCACAAGGTGGGGGCTGGTTAGGGGAACCAACTGAGTAATATAGGTATACCTGGGAGATATTTCCGGTTTAGCTGCAGACCACTGCAATAAAGCGAGTCACACACATTTTTTGGTTTCTCCCTGTGTATTCAATTTATGTTTATATTACACTGTAGTTTATTCAATGTAGAATAGCATTATGCTCCAAAAATGTATATACCTTAATTAAAAAAAAACATTTTATTGCTAGGAAACTGCTAACCATTATCTGAGCCTTCTGCAAATGGTGAATTTTTTGCCGGCGGACGTCTTGTCTCAAGGTTGACGACTGTTGACTGATCAGGGTGGTGTCCACTGAAGGCTGGGGTGGCTGTGGCAATTTCTTAAAACAGAACAATGAAGTTTCCCACATGGATTGATTCTTCCTTTCATGAACAATTTCTCTATAGCATGTAATGCTGTCTATTAACAGTTTACGCACAGAACTTCTTTCCAAACTAGTCCATGCTCTGAAACCCTGCCTCTGCTTTATCAACTAAGTTTCTATAATATTCTAAATCCTCTGTTGTCACGTCAACAATCTTCACAGCATCTTCATCGAGAATAGACTGCGTCACCACAGGCCCCCACGTGCGTCGTGCCCCCCCCCCCCGCACTTTGGGAGCCATCCGGAGCCCCGGGTCTCAGGGTAAGGGTGTACGCCGGAAAGGAGGCCGCCCCTCACCCGTCAGGCACTGCACGTTCCATTCGTGGGGAACCTGCCACTAAACCATTTGCAGACCACCTGCTTCTGGGTTGGCGTTTGGCACACAGCAGAGCAGCTCCCTCGCTGCGACCTACTGAAAGTCAGCCCTCGACCTACTGAAAGTCAGCCCTCGACACAAGGGTTTGTCCTCTCTGGTGTGTCTCCTCCACGTCCTCCTCCCTCACCCTGCGGTGAGGAGCGGCGGAGTGGGGAGAGGGGACCATGGCGCAGGGGAGGCGTCTCTCCACGCCCGAGACCCCTCCCCACCAGAGTTCCGGGCCCTCAGCAGCGCGACTGCCCTTCCAGACTCCTCACGCGGACCGCTGGTGGCAGCCGACTGCGGCGCCCACAGCCCCTTTCCCAGGGGGTCCCGTGGGGGACCCGCGTCTCCGGTCCCGCGTGAACCTCCTTCTCCCCTTCCTTCCCCCTCCCAATAGATTCCATCACAAGAAACCACTTTGTATGCTCATCCATAAGAAGCAATTCCTCATCTGCTCAAGTGTTATCATGAGAGTGCTGCAATCCAGTCACATCTTCAGGCTCCAGTTCTAATCCAAGTTCTCTTGCCATTTCTGCCACATCCACAGTCACTGGCCCACCGAAGTTTTGAACTCAAAGTCATTCATGAGGGTTGGAATCAACTTCTTCCAAACTACTACTAATGTTGCTATTTTGTCCTCTCCCCATGAATCACAACTGTTCATCATGGCCCCTAGAATGGTAAATCCTTTCCAGAAGGTTTTCACTTGGCCCAGGTTCATCAGAGAAATCGCTATCTATATCTGTATTCACTATTTATGGCAGCTATAGCCTTATGAAATGTATCTTTGTTGTTGTTGACTTTTAGAGAGAGACAGGAACAGAGTGACAGACAGAAAAAACATCAATTTGTTGTTCCACCCATCCATGCATTCATTGGTTGCTTCTTGTGTGTGCCCTGACAGGTGGAACCCACAACTTTGCCATATGGCGATGATGCTCTAACCAACTGAGCTACCCGGCCAGGGCTGTAATGTAGTTCTTAAATAATAAAACATGGAAGTCAAAATTACTCCTTGATCCTCGAGCTGCAGAATGGGTGTTGTGTTAATAGGCATGGGAACAACATCCATCTCACTGTACATCTTCATCGAACCTCTTCAGTGATCAGGTGCATTGTCAATGAGCAATATTTTGAAAGGAATCTGTTTTTCTGAACAGTCGGCCTCAAAATGGGCTTAAAATATTCAGTAAACCATGTTATAAACAGATGTGCTGTCATCCAGGTTTTACTGTTCCATTTATAGAGCACAGGCAGAGGAGGTAGCATAATTCTTAAGAGCCCTAGGATTTTCAGAACGATGTAAATGAGCATTGGCTTCAATTTAAAGTCACCAGCTGCCTAAGTCCCTAACAACAGAGTCAGCCTGTCCTTTGAAGCTCTGAAGCCAGGCATTAACTTCTCCTCTCTAGCTATGGAAGTCCTAGACATGGCACCTTCCAAAATACGGCTGTTTTATCTAGTTTAAATTCTGTTGTTTAATGTAGCCACCTTCACTAATTATTTTAGCTAGATCTTCTGAATAGTTTGCAGTAGCTTCTACATCAGTACTTGCTGCTTCATCTTGCACTTTTAGGTTATAAAGACGGCTTCTGTCCTTGAATCTGATCAACCAACCTCTGCTAGTTTAAAACGTTTCTTTTGCAGCTTCCTAACCTCCCAGGCCTTGCTCTGGATTAGGCTTTGGTTTAAGGCAACGTTGCAGCTGGTTTAATCTTCTATTCAAACGACTAAAACTATTTCCATGTCAGCAATAAGGCTGTTTCACTTTCTTACCACTCCTGCATTTACTGGAGTAGCACTTTTTTTTCCTCATTAAACTTTGTTTTAATGGGTCTCAAAATTCTGTGACAGATTTTTGGTCAAGTTGTTTCCATTAAAAAGTACTAATTTTAAAAACTCGTAACTGAAAAACTACTCCCCCCTACACACAAAAAACAAATGGTCTACAAAACATTCTCCTTTCCTTCTGAAGGTTTTACAATGCATTGTAATCAATAACCAGTCTTTACTATTAAACTTAAATGGCCAATTGAGACAAACAGTTTTCTGACCATTCTTCCACCACTGATTCAGACTGGGGTGTCATATATTCGGGATAATACTCATTTAGTTTTCTAAGCTTTCTGGGAAGACTTGGTGACTTTGCCAGCCCCAGGTTCTTTTTTGTCGACTGCTTTGATGATACCCACAGCAACTATCTCATGTCACAAAAGCAAAATGGCCCAGAAGGGTATAGTCAGAGAAGCTTTCAACACACTTGGGCTTACCAGGACCATATCAACAATGGCAGCATCATTGGATTTCAAAAACCTTGGGCCATCTTCCAGTTCTTCCCCAGAATGAGAATCAATTTTAATAGGCTTAGCAAATTTGCAAGCAATGTGAGTGAGCAAGTCAGTTGCATATCCAGTACTGACTTGGCCCAGATGGTTCAGGATATGACCTGAGCTGTGAATCTAGCTGCTTCCATTAGTGGGTCATTTTTGCTGTCACCAGCCACACTGCCACGATGAACATCATGGCTGTCAAAGATGTTTGTCATGGAGTAGCACTTTTAATTTCCTTCAAGAACTTTTCCTTGCCTACTGGTGCAAGAGGCCTAGCTTTCCACCTATCTCTGCTTTTGATATGCCTTCCTTGCTAACCTTAATCATTTCTAGCTTTTGCTTTAAAGTGAGAGGTGCAGCTCTCTTTCACTTGAACATACTTAGAGGCCACTGCAGGCTATTACTTGGCCTAGTTTCAATATTGTTGGGTCTCAGGTAACAGGAGGCCCAAGGAGAAGAGCCCAATGGAACGCCCAGTCAGTGGAGCAGTCAGAACGCACACAGCATTTAGCAATTAAGTTTACTGTCTTATGTGGGCACCCCAGTCTCATGGCACCCCAAAACAATTATAATCCTAACATCAAAGATCCCTGATCACAGATCATCATAACAAATAAGACAATAAGAAAGTCTAAACAATTGCAAGAATTACCAAAATGTGACACAGACACACAAAGTGAGCAAATGCTCTTTGGAAAAATGGTGCTGATAGACTTAATCAATGCCAGGTTGTCACAAACCTGAAGTTCCTAAAAAAAAAAAAAAAAGCAGTATCTGGGAAGCGCAATAAAACAAAGCATAATGAAATGAGGTATATCTGCAGGGAGCTAGAACTTTCACTCCTCTATCCCACTCTTCTCCCCAACCTCAGGACCTCTAGGGAAGGGAGAGGGACTGGAGGTTGAAGTAATCAACTGGAGGTTGAAGCCAGCGATTTAATCAATCATGCCTACATAATAAAGCGAGTTAAGAGCAGAAAGGAAATAGGTGTGACTACAGAAGAGAAACAGAAGGATCCCTGTGGTGATGGAATTGTTCTGCATCTTAACTGTATCAATGCCACTAACCTGGTTGTGATATTATACTTGGTTCTTGTAAGATGTTACCATCGGGGGAAATAGAGAAAAGAGTACATGGGATCTCTCTGTATATTTTTCTTAAAATTGTGTATGACCTACAATCATCTCAATATAAAAATATTTAACTAAAAATATGTGCTTCCTTTATTTCTACATAGAAAGCATGAAAAAATAAAAAGAAAGTTAAGGAGTTAAAAGCAAAGAAGTATTTTCCTTTTCCTGCTTTAATATCTACTGTGGATAAGTTTGCTAACTTATGATAAAATTTCATGGTCCTGTAATTTGGAAAATCTTTCATTCATAAGATTAAATATAAAAATAGAAAATATACTGTGATTATAAGTAATATAATCTCCTTACCAATGTTCCCCGGAAAAATCCTGGCTTCTTATACCATGCTTTGTTGCCTTCCTCTTCACAGACACATAGATGATCCATAAGTCCATTACTATATATAAAACATTTTCCTAACAAAGATGTTTATAACAGTCAACATTTACTTCACACAACTGTATTATTTTTTCTGATGAACAAATTGAAATTATAATGAGGGAACTAGAAAACTATAAAAAAGATACAATCTTGTCCTCACCTTTTAGGATAAAATATACATAATTTGATTTGCTTAATGACACAGCACTGAGATCTAAATTGACAGTAGTGAAGGTAACTGATACACTTGTGGATTTTAGGTTTTCAGAACTGTAGTAAGCAGATGCACACAGAAATAAATTCTATTTGGTTATCTGAGGAAATGGAAAGAAAAGATAAAGGAGGAAAACCTCCTTTATCTTTATATGAGAACATGGGTGATAAACTCTGTGGTGGCAAGGGTAACACAGACAAAAACATACTATGAAATTGAACATTTATCTGAAAAATGCCAAGAGAGTAGATTTTCAAAGTTCTCATGACCAGAAAAAGTAAATTTGTGAGGTGATGGATGTTAACTAAACTTGCCGTGGTGATTATTTTGCAATATATGCATAAATGAAATCACTATGCTCCATACCTAAAACTAATAGTGTTATATGTCGGTTATATCTCAATAAAAATAGATTATGAAAAGATATGTTCTTCTTGATCAATGTAAATAATGCTATGCTTTGCCCCTTTCTCTGGATTTATACTGCTCCATTCAGACATTCATTACCTCCCACCTAATTTACTACTTTCTTTAATATCAACTCTCTTCCATTATTGGACTAACTCTTGCTGCCAAAATTGTCTTCTCTGTTCAACCATATATACAATTGTGAGTTTCATAATACATAAGCCAAGTGCCTCCTGCTTTTAAGGCTTTCTTTAATATGTAGGGAAGTACCTTACTTTTTAGTTTCTACAATCCATCTATCCTGTCATTCATCTGAAATACGCCTGCTGTTCGTTCCGTCTCAGTACTATGCATTCAACAGAGTGGCATCTATGTCTGACCCAAATTCCTCAGAGTCTAGTAAGTTTTCTGCTATTTAAACATGTTTTAAAGTGCCATTATTTCTATAAAACCAGAAAAACTGATGAAGGAATTGTTTTTGCTCATCTAATAAAAATGTATAATGACTCTTCCCAGATTGCACATAAACTATACTGTTGAGCAATTAACCAAGCTGTCAGATAAGATAGTGAGTTTCTGTCACTGTATTCATGCAACAGTTGGAGGACTGCTAATGTTCCAAGACTGGCATAGCTTCTGGATTAAGGAGGAAGCTGGATTCTGAGATCCCTGAGCAGCATATTCCATTCTTACTTGTGAGGCATATATAAACCAAATATAAAATCATCCTCCGACTTAATTAGTGGGTTATAAAATGTAGCACATACATATTCGTTTTCAGCGTAGAAACCTACATGATGAAAAACTGCTTCTGCCTGAGGATACAGAGGCATCAATGTTTTTAACTGACAAAAGGTTAACATTCAAACAAAAGCAAATGCAGTAACATTTAAAAATCTAACATAACATTTCCAGGATGACTGGTATGTACCTTTGAGAAATGGTCTGTGTTGGGCTTGGAGTCGAATTTTAACAACATCCAAGGGTGTCACTGTGAAGATACATAAATTTCAATTAACAAGTGATACATATAAGTTTAGAGATGTTTGTCCAAAGGACACAAAATACATGGTGGGGCAGAAAGTAGGTTTATAGCTCTGAGTATGCAAAACACAGAGTTTATTTTTATTTTCACTTACTAGTTATTGTATTACTTTCATTATGAACAACTGTACACCTACTTTTGCCCCAAACTGTGTTTTGAATCACACTTTTCTTCATGACTATACAATGGATAAGATTATTTATCTTAAAGTGGTTTTGAATGTAATATTCTAATTTTTGCCCTTGAATTTTGTTTGAAGAGGATCAATGAAAAGACAATGTAATTACTTCTCTCACAAGTGCTAAAATGTCATTTAAAATACTTCTACAATTATAATTCCAATAACATTAAAACTAAAATACTAGTCCAAAAGTCTATTTAAATATGGAAAATAACTCTGTATTGTAAGTACTTAATAATCAAACAATATTAGTCTTCCTAACTTATTAAATTTACCTGTATCAAATAAAAACTATAGTTAATATACATTTGAATAAGCTAGGCATAAATCATCTTTACTACCAGGTTATATTATTCCATTTGGGAACAGCACAGAAAAGGAGAATGGTTTTAATTTGCATGCTATATTTGCCCAAATAGAAAAAATGCCAAATAACAGTATCAAAGAAAAATTTTCCTCATCTGAGAATCATCTCTAAGGCCTTCACAACCCTAACATTCTGACATGACGTAACATACTACCATCCTAAAGTGACTCATTTATGTTTGTTGTAGTCATCTGCTATCTTATTTAAATAACCAGCCAGCTTAAAATCATTAAAATGCTGAACTATCACCTAACTATGTCATTTGACTATGTCTACAAGAAACTGACTATAAAAAATTGAAAAATGTGGTCCAGAGAAATTTTTAAAATTTACCATCAATATAAGCAAAGTTAAATAATTTGTCTTTATTGCTATTGTAAATTGTCCAAATTCTGTATTATTCATTATGCTGATATTTTATTTCATCCTCTTGTTTTTTATTGTTCAAAAAGAATAAAAGTCAGGAAAGTTCAACACTGATAAAAACCACACAAAATCCTGACATAAGGCCCGAACTTACAGAAATGAAGCTCAGGCAGAAGCAGAGACAACCCCCGAAGTGCTTTACCCTGAGAAGGACAAAGCAAGGACTAGCATTCAAGCCTCTTGTTTCTCTGTCCAGTGTTCTTCTCATGTTATGTTGATGGAGAGATATTATCATTTATGGAAAATGAATGATAATATTATTACATCACAGATGATCAAGCTCAAACAAATTACTTCGTTCCACATCTACAGCAGTAGCACTACTTTACCCATTAGCGATGTCAGTACAGCTCCAGTGCAAGAGGCCAGCATTTGTTGAAGAGGTGTCACTTTAATAGTCGGCAGTACCCCTTCCTCAGGATCCATACTTATAACCACTTGATGAAAAATCTGTTAAAGAAAAGCAGATGTGAAATAAAGTTTAATGGAAAATGCCCTCAAAATTGACTGCTATACATTAAATCAACTATAAAAACAAGGAAAATGGGGACAGACTCACAGATGGAGGGCAGGGTAACAGCTGTGTGGGTAGCGGGAGGGTAGTGGGTGGAGGGATTGAGCAAAAAGGAAAAAGGACTCATGGACATGGACAACAGTGGGGTAATTACTAGGGGAAGGGGGAGTATAAGGGGACTAAATGGTAATGGAAAAAATATAACAAAGATTAAACTTTAAAAAACAATAATCAGTATTAATACCAAAGGACAGGCTGTGACAACTATCAAAAGTAAATATCTAAGCTGTATATACAAAGACACTACACAACTGTCATTAACAGAACATATTCTCTGACTTGCCAGAAAGGGTCATGTACTTTAGCTAAGCTGTAAGAATAGCATCACACTTGCAAGAAAGTTAATAGAGCATTAAGAAAATAGACCCTGGCTATGTATCAATGAAAGTGGCTGACCAACAAGACTCAGAATCTGTGAATTTGGCCTCTTAAGAACTACTCAGATACAGTAATATGGTACAGAGTTACTAGCAAATATGGCACTATTTTTACTGCATACCAAAATCTGCTGCATGGTATAAAATAAAATCAAAACACATAACCTCCAGAAGAAGCATCTTAGAGAAATTTGATGAGAAAAACAAAATGTACTTCGTAAAAAGTCAGTTAACAAAAAAAGTATAAAAATCAATTATAAACTTGCTATTCAAAAATAACCACTGGCAATATATCAGTGCCATCATTCCAAATGTCATGTGCACACAAACGCATGTTGAAATATGCAAATGATATGTTATTATATATAGTGTGGGGCAAACGTAGGTTTACAGTTGTGTGTATGTGAAACCAAGTTTATTCTTGTATTAGTATTGGTTAATTATTATATTATTTTTCCATATGAACAACTGTAAACCTATGTTTGCCCCACCCCATACGTACTATATACAAATGATATCTACACAGGCAGATTACATCTAATTAATTAAATATGAATCAACATTTGTGTATCTTTGTATATGCATCTTTTGTGAAAAAATGGTTACTATTATTGCATGCAAACTGTAATTGAAAAATAAAATTAAAAAGTAGGTTACTACTATTCATATTGTTTAGTAGACCACTTTGACACTTAAAAATATAGACACTGTGCCCTGGCCAGGTGGTTGGAGCATCATCCCATACATCAAAGAGTTGTGAGTTTGATCCCCAGTTGGGGCAAGTATGGAAGGCAACCAATTGATGTTTCTCTCTCACATTGATGTTTCTCTCTCTCTCTCTCCCTCCCCCTCTTAAAAATCAATAAACATATCCTTGGGTGAGGATTATATATATATATATATATATATTCTCTCTATATATATATAGTATCAATAAATATAGATTTACATTATCATTCTAATGCCTAGAATTTTTTTAAATCCTCACCTGAGGACATGTTCATTGATTTTAGATGGAGAGGGGGAGAGAGAGAGAGACAAAGAGAAACATTGATCAGATTAGCTGCCTCCTCTAGGAGTGCCAACAAGGGAACAAATCTGGAACCCAGGTATGTGCTCTGACTGGGGATTGAACTCAAGCTTTTGGTGTACTAGATGATGCTCCAACCAAGGAAGCCTCCCTGCCAGGATGATGCTTAGGGTTTTTAATTATATTAATTTAATCACTCATATATATTGTCAGACACTAAGTTTATTGCCAGTTTTTTACTCATTCATTCATTCCATATATTCTCATGATAAATATCCTTACACATACATCTTTTTGTGGCCTTCCTACAATTACTATAAGAAAAAGTAAGATTGCTTGGCTAAATGAAAACTTGAGACAAAATTCTTTCCAATTTATACTTCCACTGGTAATCCATAAGTTGCTATTAATCCACAACTTCAACAAACTCTCACATGATGTATCAATTATCTTTTTCTGAACCATTTCAAAAAACATTGCATACATCAATCTTTTTTATCCTAAGTACCTCAGAATATTCTTACATAATCAGAGCACAATTATCAAATTAAAAAAACTTAATTTTGATAATACTCCAGTTCATATCCCAATTTTGTCACTATCCCAATAATGACTTAACAAAAATGAATGGTAGTTTTATTGTTTCTTTAGACTTTTATTATTCACCGAACTAGTTTAAAAAATTTTTTATTGAATTTATTGGGGTGACAGTGGTTAATAAAATTACATGTATAGGTTTCACGTGTTCAATTCTGTAACACATAATTTGTATATTATATTGTGAGTTCACCACCCAAAGTCAAGTCTCCTTCCATCACCATTTATTCCCCCTTTAGCCTTTTCTACCTACCCCCATCCTTCTTTTCCTGTGATAATCACCATAATGTTGTCTGTGTCTATGAATTGTCGTTGCTGTTTTTTTGGCTTAATCCCTTCACCTTTTCACCCAGTCCTCCAACCCTCTCCCCTCTAAAGGCTGTCAGTCTGTTTTCTGTATCTATGAGTCTATTTCAATTTTGTTTGTTTATTTTGTTCATTAGACCCCACATATAAGAGAAATCATATGGTATTTGTCTTTCTCCAACTGTTTTATTTCACGCAGCATAATGCTGCCCAGGTCCATCCATGCTGTCTAAAGGGTAAGACTTCTTTTTTACAGCCAAGTATTCTGTTATGTAAATTTACCACAGCTTTTTCATCCACTCATCTACTCATGGGCACTTAGGCTGCTTCCAAATTTTGGCTGTTATAAATAACACTGCAAGAAACATAGGGCTGCATATATTCTTTTGAATTAATGTTTCAGGTTTCTTTGGATATATTCCTAGAAGTAGAATGAATCTTTGTGTCGTAAGGAAGTTCCATTTTTAATTTTTTGAGGGAACTTCATACTGTTTTCCACAGTAGCTACACAATCTGCATTTCACCAACAGTGCACAAGGGTTCCCTTTTCTCCACATTCTTGCCAATATTTCTTGTTTGTTGATTTACTGATAACCATTCTGACAGTGTAAGGTGATATCTCATTGTAGTTTTAATTTGCACTTTTCTGATGATTAGTGACACTGAGCATTTTTTTTTTATACGTCTATTAGCCATCTCTATGTCCTCCTTGGAGAAGGGTTTATTCAGGTCCTTTGCCCATTTTTAATTGGATTGTTTGGGTTTTTTGGTATTGAGTTTTATAAGTTCTTTATAAATTTTGAATATTAACCCCTCATCAGCTGTACTGGCGAATATGTTGTCCCATTCAGTGGGTTCTTTTCATTTCACTAATGATTTCCTTTGCTGTGTTTTAGTTTTGATGTAGTCCTGTTTCTTTTTTTCTTTTGTTTCCCTTGTCCAAGGAGGCATATCAAAAAAAAATATTGCTACAAAAAAAAGTCTGAGATTTTACTGCCTGTCTTCTTCTGGGATTTTTATAGTTCAAAGTCTTAACATTTAAATCTTTAACCTATTTTGAGTTTATTCTTGTGTATGGTGTAAGAAAGTGGTCTTTCATTTTTTTGCACGTATCTCTCCAATTTTTCTAACACCATTTGTTAACAGACCATCTTTACCCCATTGTATGTTCTTGCTTCCTATGTCAATATTAACTGACCATAAAGGCATGGGCTTATTTCTGGGCTCTACAGGATCTATATGTCTGTTTTTATGCAAGTACCATGATTACTATGGCCTTGCAGTATACAGTTTAATGTCAGGTAGCATGATTCCCCCAACTTAGTTCTTCTTACTCAAGATTGCTGTGGTACCTACCTGGTTTAAGTATTTTCCTCAACTCTATGCTCCAATATTTTGTTTGTAACATCAGTAGCTGAAAATCTGCAGTGGAAAAAAAACCTGTTTTATCTTTTCACATAGGAAAAAGGTAACAAGCCTAATGGAAAGGAGCACATAGAAAACTTTAAAACAGAAATTAACATTTATTGAATGCTTCTAGCAAGTGCTTTGAGGATTATAAAGAACACTCCACAAATGGAGAAAACAGTGCTTGAAGAATAATAAAAAAATGAAAAAATTTTTAAAATTAAAAAGAACACTCTACAAATACTAACATTAATTATGAAAGTATTTTAACAAAACTTCCAATTATCCCAGTAAATATATTCCACTTTAAAAACAAACTATTCTATAACCCGAACACATTGATCAATCTTAGATTATAAGTAAAAAAAATAGATTTTGTGATGCAAAATTAAGTATCCAGCATCACCTATAACATTTTAGAAAAAAATTTTTGATCTGAATCTAGGTAATCCTTTAGCTCTAACGTCCATTTTACAGAAAATTCAGAGACTAAAGTAACATGATAAATGATGCTGTAAAATAGGAGAAAGTGTAATACTCTAGCCTTTAGGACTATAGCCTCTTCAACAAATGAAAGGTGAGAAAAAAGGTGGCAGGAAGGAGAACTGTTCCAGAATCAAGGAATCCCATGAAAGTGAACAACTAAATATATCTTGGTTAAAAAAGCAAACTTTAAAAAGCCAGTTTGATGGTAACTAAAGGAATCTGAATATGGGATAGATATTAGGTAATATTAAAAATTATTATTGATTTTGTTTGGTGAAATAATGGTATTGTGGTTATGTAAAAAGTATCTTTTTTAAGAGATCCACACTGAGGTATTAAGCACTCAGTGTTATGAAAATGCTGTGGGTTACAATACTTTAGAAAAAATAAATATACTGAAATGTTACCAATCTGTTAAATCTAGGTAGTAAGTATGTCATAAGTATTTCACTGTTCTGTATTTTTCAGGGAAAATGTAGACAGTAAATATTTTTAACTCCTAAAATTTATGTAAAATCTTCAAGTCTAAGAACATACTCCTAACATCCATTTATATAAACACAGTTCCTTTAAGTGTAAAGATAGCACACACATGCTAGAATACAGTATATTCCTCCCCCAGGAGAGTAAACAGGCCTGCAGTACTTTATTTTGACATTCATATCAGCAAAGGTGAGACCCTGAATATGTTCACCTGAAATTAAAGCCAAATAAAATCAATACATTTCTGTCAATTATTTAGAATATAAGGGACAAAAACTGTTTCTAGGCTCTCTATTCCATTCTATTGGTCAACTTACCTATTTTTAAACCATACCACACTGTATTATTATTGAGTCATGATAAGTCCTTATATTTGGTAGAGGAAGCCTATCCTCCCTGTTCCTCACACAAGTTTAAAAATTCAAGTTCCTTTAAAAACTTCTTCGAAATTTTGAATGGAGTGAAATTGAATCTATAGATAAATTTGAAGAGCATTAATATCCACAAGGAGCCTATCCCTTCATTTATTCATGTCTTCCTTACTGATGTTCTGAAAAGTTTCAAAATGTGTCCTAAAGATCTTGCCTGTTTGTGGCAGGACTCTAGATACTTGGTAATCACTGAAACAAATATAAATAGTATCTTCCTTTGATATTCTCTCTACTGCTAGCATAAACAATTGATTTTGTATATTAATTTTATACCCAGCCAACCTTGCCCAAAGAATCTCCTCTTATTTCTAATTACTGAGTAATAACAGACTCTTGAGTTATTTTATATCAAAATTTATATTGTCTGCAAATATTTGATATCTGCTATTCCCAAACATCATGCTACCAACTTAATTTTCTTATTGCACAGGATAGGATTTCCAGCACAATGTTAAATAAAGAGTAGTAAAAATAAGTATATTTGTACCTCAATTTAAAAAGAATTCTTCTAGCCCTGGCTGGTGTAGCTCAGTGGATTGAGTGTGGGCTGTGAACCAAAGCATCACAGGTTCGATTCCCAGTCGGGGCACATGCCTGGGTTGCAGGCTATGACCCCCAGCAACCGCATACTGATGTTTCTCTCTCTCTCTCTCTCCCTCCCTTCCCTCTCTAAAAATAAATAAATAAAATCTTAAAAAAAAAAAAGAATTCTTCTATGATTTCCCATTAGGATGTTGCTTGCCATAGAGTTCTTTTTTAAAACAGAGACTCTTCATCACATTAAAGAATTTTATTTATACTCTTAACATACCATGAAGACTCCTTCTTTTTTTATTTCAGCTTTACTGAGGTAAAAATGACATATAAAATTATAAAATTTTAAAGCATACATCATGGTGATTTGATGTACATACACACTGTGAAAGGATTTCTCCCATCTACTAAGACATCCATCACATTTATTTATTTATTTAGGTGAGAACATTTAAGTTTATCTCTTAGCAAATTTCAATTATACAGCACAGTGTTATCAAATATGGTTGCCATATTTTTCATTAGATCCTCAGGCCTTATTTATCTTAGAGGTGACAGTTTGTAGCATTTTACCAACCTCTTCTTATTTCCCCCATTCCACCAGTCTCTAGCAGCCACTTTCCACTGTTTCTGTGATTCACTTTTTAAAAAAAGAGATTTCACATTTAAATAATACATGCCACCTGCAGTATTTGTCTTCCTCTGTCTAGCTTACTATACTTAGCATAACGCCCACAGGGTCCATCCATGTTGTCACATAGCAGGATTTCTTTCTTCCTCTCATGGTTGAATGTTCCATTGCATGTATGTATGTCTATACACACATGACATTATCTTTATGTTCTTTACTATTTTCTTTACCATTTTATTGAGAAATAATTGACACACAATGAAGTGCATATACTTAAAGTTTATAACTTATAAGTATTGACCACCTGTAAAACCATTACCAATCAACAAAATGAACATAACTGGCACACTCATGAGTTTCTTCCCCCTCCTCTGTAATTCCTAGAACTGCTCCTGCTCTGAAGCAACTACTAATCTGCTGTCACTACAGATGAGTTTGCATTTTTGAGAACTTCACATGAACGGAATCATAAAGGAGCTATGACTATCCACCCACATTTAAGTCTTAAGTAAATAAGTAGGAATAAAATGACCAGATTAAATGGCAAATGGATGTTTAACTTTTTAAGAAATTGCCAAGATGTTTTCCAAAACATCTAAGACAAAAGAAGTAGGTAATGAAGTAACTGAGAAACAAAAATATGTGACATAAAAAAAATTGGCATGGTCTTGTGAATAATTTCATTAAATATAAATGGATTAAACTCTACAATTAAAAGACAGCAACTAGAAGGATAAATTTAAAAATGTATTGATCTAACTTCAAGAGACTCATTTTAGTTCAAAAGAGAAACTATTTATGTTAACAAAAAAGGGGTTATCTCTAGTGGGAAAGGGAAATTGGAGCAGGGAATGAAATAACCTGAGAGAACAGAAATGTTCTGTGGAGTGGTAATAGTACATATATTTATTATAACTCATCAATCTGTATGCTTGAAATGGGTACACTTTATTCTATGTGGATTATTAAGAGTATTAAATTTTTAAAAATTTAGAGGATGAGACTTCTGTGGGGTCTTACAAAAAACCAGTCTCACTGGAGTAGCACATTGTAGGTACTCAATCAATATAGAAGGAAAGAAGGAAGTGGGATAAGTGAGTAGATTGTTTTACAGCCACGGCCAGGTATCAATATGTATTCTGTATTACCCTAAAGGAATTTACAATCTAGTTCAGAATATAATATGTAACCTTTGAACCAGTTCATCATCCTTAACAGCTCCTACAGGTGCCACAGCAGCCTCTGAACTATGCTGCCTTAGGGGGATCCACTCTCAAATTTTGAATCCTCCTGTTTTCCTTATTCTTCTTTGGACCCTTCACAGTGGTGTTCAAGGATTTAACAGGCTGAATTTTCCCTGGTTTCCCAGCCCCGCTCACAAGAGACACGAGCTTCAGTGCCACAGCCTCTATCCTTTCATGTGCACAGCCTGCAAAACTAAGACCGTAACCTCTGAAAAACCTTAGGCCCTCCAATTCACCAAGGCAGTGACAATTAAATAATAAAAATAGCGACAGAATATATTTCAGAAGATAGTACATCAACAGTTGGCAAATTAATCAAACAGGAATTACTGAAGGCCCCAAATGAGCAGGAGATAAAGGCTGCATCTAAGCTAGGCTTGCTATGAATATGAAAGACGAACAATTGCCAACCAGGTGGAGAGACTTAAACAAAAGAAAAAAAAAACATGATAGTATTACAGAAGAATGAATACATTCATTTGTCTACACTCTGGAGTAAAAAATTTACTTGTGTCTGAGGTAGTCTGAAAAAGGCCAGTACTCATTTGATAATCACAAAAAGCTGCTGGGTAGACTAAGCAGATATTGTCATCCTTTACAAATGAGATAACTGTAGCATGGAAAGGTTAATACTTGCCCAAGGTCATTAAACTATTTAGAAATAGAGCCAATACTGAATGAATTAATTTCTCCTGATTCACAGCTACATGTTCATTTAATTAGAGCCTTCTACTCAGTATTTTCCTATTATGCTTAATAAAACTCATTAACCAAACCTCTCACCACAGATATTCTTCTTGAATGTAGTCTTTTTACCTGAAGCACACCTCAACATATACTTTAACATAAACCTTATTCTCTTACCTATAGCCCTGATTGCTGACATAATACATAAGGAGGTTTCTATACTTACAGACCATAGATACAGGACCAAGTTCTTCTTCCGGTGACTACTAAAATGGTTGAGTTCCAATAATAACATTTTTAAATATTAACACTGGGTTATACATTACCTAGATAGGTATTAACACTATCCAGTAAAACAGACTTTCTGCTTTCATAGCTTGGCGTTATCACCTACAATGCAGGCAAGTGTGTGTCTAAAAGCATTGGTTACAACTATGTTACTACCCTTCCTCATTACAGGAAATAAGGAAGGTAATTGGTCTTTCACTGGAACACAAAACGGGCTTCCAGTTTTTTATTTTCTTCAATACAAACATGTTTAAATCCTTCCCATAGACCCTAAACTTTCCAAAGACCCAATCTTCCTTCCCTATCACCATAATTCCCTACACTGATATTTTTTGCAAGAGTATACCAAATCTGTTTCCACTTCAAGCCTATTGTTACCTAGCACAGTACTCACATTATATACTGAAATTCTCACTAAGGAAACAATGGCATCTTAAACACCCAAATCAAGGCCTATATTTCAAGCCTAAGCCTTTTTGAATTCTTGAGGACAGAGAGGCTAGTGCAGGGTTTACCACAACTATCGCACTCACTGAGCTCTCCCTCTGTGCTAGGCACTGTACTAATAAAGCTTTCAAAAATGTTTCATGTAATCCTCACAATATCTGAGAAGTATTAATTACCCCTTTTCAAAGATTAAAACTGAGGCTCAAAATTACCCAAAGCCATATATTTAATGAAGCCAGCATGACCCCAGTGTTTGCAATTCCGTGACTTTTGATAATAAATTTTGCTCCCAGTTCTCTTCCTAACTCTGTGGCCTCGTCTCCCTCTCTCTCACCACCTCCTCACCCCTTCTCCTACTTCACATGCTCTCCCAGGCAATTTCAATTCCTCCCAGGACTGCAGCAACACTCTATATTTGTGCTTCTCAACCTTTTAACATTTTTATAAATATAAAAATCTTGTTTTTTTCTGCAGATTACATTTTGAAAGTAGGCTGTTCTTCCCAAATAGAAATTCTCACGTAGAGCATGTCTGTTCAAACTACACTCCTCCTCCTGCCTCTCAGGGTCGGATAACCTCTACACCGCCCAGGACTGGGAATCAGTGACTGGTCTGTGTGCTGTCTCTCACGTCCATCAATCTTCCCTCCCTTTGTTTCCTGCCCCCCCCCCATCTCTCCTGAGTTGCAGACAAATATTACCCACTGTCTAATAAAGAGAGTTCCGTGACTGTCTCCCCAGGCCTTTCAATTTAAAGCCTCCACAACAAAACTCTCATTTCCCTAATCCAGCCTGAACCATCTCTTCGTGTTCCCCAATTTGGCTAAAGGTATCACAATCCACCCTTGTCTATGCTTTCAGGTACATATTTTTGAAACGGTGTTATTGGCATTTACTTCCCTGAACTATTAGGTAAAAAATCAACCATTAAACAATGAGTACCCAATAGGGCCAGGAGTTACGAAATGCAAAGTAATACAAGATTAAATCCTGTTCTTCCTTTAGTTTACAAGCAGAAACATCCCCAAGCCAATTTTTCGTGAGGTGTTTTCGCATTTACAAAACAAAATTAACACACTTTACAAACCATATTAACTTAATCCGTACTATAATCCCATTATCATCCCCACTTTATAAATGAAAAAACCGAGGCTCAAAGTGATTAGGTAATTTAACCAAAGTCTTACAGGCTGATAAGTGGTCAGCCCAGACCCAAAACCCTCAACTGTAGACTCAAATTCCCCTCTTTCTATTATTGTTGAATAAACTTCTACACAATAAAACAGGTCTGTGCTAAACGGAGGTCAACAGAGTAGCACACACAGTAAGTGCAAAAGGTGAGCTCCAGGCTGGGGCCTCCAGGCCCGACCTCCCCCCTACGCACCCCCCAACCCCCACCCCGCCGCCTCTCTCGCCTCAGCAGGTCCCTCTGCGGCCTGTCTTCGGCCAGCAGGGTCCCCGGTGATCGAGGGAAAACCACGCTCTGAGACTCTAGGAGCGCTGAATAGGGGTTGTCGCCGCCTCCCGGTCCGGCCCGAAACCGAGTCCGGGCTCAGCGCAGCCTCTAAGCCTCCGGACTACCGGACAGCCGACCGGTCAGAAATAAGCGCACCTGGTGGAGAAGGCAGCTGGACAACAGGCGATCTCTGCAAACCAAGAGGGCGGGAATGATACTGGTAGAGGGCTCAGCCAGGCTCCGGCGCTAACTGCATCCGCTACCTCTGGTCAACAGCGAGGCGCAAAGACTCTGCAGGAGAGCGCAGGGACGCCGAATAACGAGTGCAAGAGCGGGAACAGAGGCAGAGGTCATCGTGGCTGGGAGGGGCGGGGACCCAGGCGGAGACCGGGCTTTTGGGGCGGGGCGCGCGGCTTCAGGAGGCGTGGCATGGGGGCGGGGCGTGCAGTGCAAAGAGCAGGCACGTGGGGGCGAGCGCGAGGCGGGTGTGGTGTGAGAGGGGGCGGGGCGCGCGTATCGGCGCCGCGGCCGCGTGACGCGTTTTCAAATCTTCAACCGCCGCAGCCCACTCGTTCGTGCTTTCCATCTTCCTCCCCTGCGCCTTGAACCCGGACCCGGCCCCGGCCCCGGCCCCGGAAACTCGGCAAGCAGAAGCGGTATCTGTACTGCGCGGGTGTGGTAGTCAGCGGAAGGGGAAAGGCGACTGGCGGGTCAACTGGCCTCCAGGAGCCGTGTTTTCTCGGCCACCCGAGACCTTCCAGAGCCGGCATGTAGGTGTCCGGCGGCTGCCATGAACTCCGGGGCAATGAGGATCCACAGCAAAGGACACTTCCAGGGTATGACGCCCCTCCTCCGCCGGCAGTCCCTTTAATCTTTTCCGGCCGCCCAGGTTCCACCATGGATTCTTTAGAGAGCTCCCCTTGGGGGCCCCGCTTCTTTCCTGGCTTGTGCGCCCTTCCCCGTGCTCTGAGGGGAAGGCTCGCTCGGTCCAGGGTTTTGCCTCAGAAAGGGAAGGGGTCTCGGCCCGGCCTTCGCGCTCTCCACGCTCCTGGCGCGGCCACCAGGTCCCCGGTGCTGCCGTCGGGTGTAAAACCCGAGAACAATGTGCGGACCCGGGAACTCGCTGGGCGCCCGCAGGGTGCGCGACGCGGTCCTCGAAGCAGACGTGCTCGTGGCTTTTGCTTCCTGGTTAAATTGGGTGATTGTGGGGGACTTTTGTTCAGGGCGTTTATGTTCTTCACTCACAAAGGTGAAAACATTTGTATGTCGAACACGCCGTTGATGTTTTCACAAAAACAAAAGCAAATTTACATTTTCAGTCTTTTTTAATCTGTCATTATGTGTGAGTATATGATACATATAGAGAGTAACTTCCAATTTGTGGGCAGATTGTGTCCGAACAGTTAATTTTTAAAGCAGTTTGGATCTCAGATCTCCTTTTAAAGGAAGTAAAATGAATGGTGACTCGATGCCGCAAATGGCCCGTTCACGTCCTAACGGACGACCTCTGGGTGAAACTGAACCTAGAGCAGTGAGGAATCTTTGCAGACGAGATCATCCTGGGCAGCACAAGCTTCTTGCGTTGCTAAACGTTTTAACATTTAAGCACCAGTTTTTAGTGTTCAACCGAATGGTCATGCTCCAGAAATGTTTGTTCAGTAAATAGTTTACATACTAAGGAGTAAAACCTTTCAATTAGGTTTTATATTGTTCCCCACCTTAATACACAAAACGTAAGCATATGACTGTTTCCTTCAGACTCAGCTATTGGCTGTAAACAATAATTAGTTTACAACATAGCAACTGCTAAAATATATAGGGTATTTTGCCATTATCCTAAGTGGTACTACAAAGAAATATGACATATTGTTGGGATAAAAATTTTCCACTCTGTAATGTGATTATTGTATAAAGAACTATTTTTAAACAGTAGGAATTTTCTGTCTGCAAAAGCATCTAATTCTAAATTTTTAAACAATAGGTGGAATCCAACTCAAAAATGAAAAAAACAGACCATCTTTGAAATCTCTGAAAACCGATAATAAACCAGAAAAGGCCAAATATAAGCCACTTTGGGGAAAGGTATTTTACATTGACTTACCTTCTGTCACCATATCTGAAAAACTGCAAAAGGACATTAAGGATCTGGGAGGGGTAAGTCAAACCATACACTGACAAAAAAAGAAAAATTTGTAACTAGTACTTTCTAATATGTAATCATTTAAATTTTTCATTTTGGAAAACTTACAACCTTGTAAGCACTAAGCTCAAAATTTTTATCAGCTGTATATCATTAAGGGAAAACCATCTGTTTTAACCTTTTATAACATGACAAAACTTGAAGGATTCTGTGATGATTAGTTTTAGTGTAAAGTTACAAAGTGTGAGAAGTGAGACTCCCTTGTGCTGGGGGAACTGCTAATTGCCTTCTCGTTGTAATGTTGGGATGTCTTCCAGATAGCAGGAACTCCTTGCTTATGATTTTTGGGGAGCTACATAAATTTGTCTGGTTAGCATAACATAAAGAATGTTACTAAGAGAACAAGTAAAAGCTAAGAATTAAAATTGCGCTTGAGTGATAAGATTCTCAACAGAATGAATGTCATTAAGGGAACAGAATTTGGAAAGCCTCCTTTCCTTACCTTATTATACATTGAGTAAGTGATTAGGAAATCAGAAAATTTGGGTAAAATTCTAAAGGTTTCTTAGGATTAAGGTTAGTATTAGGTAAATTTTAGCAAGTAAGGCTAAGATTTTCTTAATTCATTCCCTAATTCTTCCTGTGAAAAAAGTTTCTGCTATACTTTGAGTTTAAGGTTAATATCTTGAACAGATCCAGTTACTTCTGGAATAGAAATTAGCAGAACAAGTAACAAGTTTCTTACAATTGTTTATTGTTGCGATATTTTATTTACCTGTCTTTGAATAGTTATTCTACTTGTTTGCTATTCTACTTCATTTTCTTAAAACATTGTAACACATTTCGTAGCAGTAGTAGTAGTAGTAGTAGCAGCACATATTATAATAACCATGTGACTATTCCTAAAAGTCACGATTTATGGTCCATATTGACAATAACACCTCTCAAGAGTGTCTTAATTTGTTAAGAACCTTAGACATTGAGTAAAGACCCTTTCATTTTAAAAGTTAAGTACTTAAGGGTCAGAAAAAGGTAAATGTCTGGCCCAGGGTAAGATCAGCCTAATTCTCAGACTAACATGCTGCTGCCCCATTCTGTTCCTCTAGCAATTAACCAGTTACAAAAAGCAGCTTTCTCATATATGATGCATATGCAATGAACCCTTCTGATTTAAGTCATTGAATTTAGATTTGTGTGTTTGGCATTGGAATACTCCAAACAAAATCATATTCAGAAGTTCAATGTGTAAAGTCAATAAAAAGGACTAGTTATAACAGCCGTATAGAAGCTAGTGCAGGGACTGCTTGCCCTGTCCCTCTTTTCCTTTGTCCTCTCAATCCCATCAGTTCCTGAGGCACCTACAGGCAACAACAACAAAAAAAATGTTTAATCCTCATCTGAGGATATGTTTATTGATTTGAGAGAGAAAGAAACATCAATGAGCGAGGTAAACATCAATCAGTTGCCTCCCACCCATACTTGCCACTGGACAGGGGCTGAAACCCACTGCCTAGGTGTGTGCCCTGACTGAGGATCAAATCTGCAACCTTTTGGTGTAGGGGATGATGCTGCAAACAACTGAGCCACCCAGCTAGGGCAACAAAGTTTGAATTAACTTATACATTAGATGATAGAGACTTTTGGTTTTATACATTTAAAATCTTTATCCTAAAAGGGTTTAAAGTAGACCAGTGAAGTGAGGTGCATATTTTAAGGGTGTAAGTTTCCAAATTTTTCCCCAAGCTGTTGATTTTCAAGTAAATTTTATCTATTAACTTTATTCCTCAATTTCCTTTTCAAAAAAATTTAATCAAATTCTGATCTCCCCCTTTTACTGGAAATAAGTAGAGATACCACATTTCCAGTAATTCAGTGATGTCCTGATTTCTCTCCATAGCACATTATCATTTTTATCACTAAAAATGACTTTGCTGTGAAGATCTAGTAAACTATAAAGGAGTTTTGACCTCTAGATATTAATTTAAGAGTTTTAGGATTTAACTTTAAATACTGTTTGGTTTAATAGATACTCCTTGAAAAATTGTGCTTAGTAGTTAAATTTTATGATTACTTATCCCCTTTTGTAATCTGTCTTGCTTCAGATTATTACCATCCTTGTCCTTTTCTATCTAGAGAGTGCACTTCTGACAAATTCAACCACCAATAGCACAGCAATGAAATCTGACATAATAGGGAAATATCTTTAACTGTGGCAAAGAAAGTAGCTGTTACGAAACCATCTAAAAAGGATATGGAACCACCCATGTTTAGGTCTATGTCTAAACAGTTTGGACTAAAATAAGGCAGGCAGTTGGAAAAGAATTAGAGCCCTGGCTGGCATAGCTCAGTGGATTGAGCGCGGGCTGCGAACCAGGCATTGCAGGTTCCATTCCCAGTCAGGGCACATGCCTAGGTTGCAGGCCATGTCCCCCAGCAACCGCACATTGATGTTTCTCTCTCTCTCTCTCTCTCTCTCTCTCTCTCTCTCTCTCTTTCCCCCTCTCCCTCCCTCTCCCTTCCCTCTCTAAAAAAAATAAATAAATAAAATCTTTAAAAAAAAAAAGAATTAGAGATATAAGGGCAGATACCTTGTCATAACACGAACTTGAAGACAGTTACTTGTTTGATGCTCATTGTGACATTGAGTCATCTGAAAATAACAATAGCTAATAATTTGAAGACCATGATAAAAACTAAGCACTACAGGGCATAGTATTAAGTGTTACATTAGAGTCGAAAATGAATCTGATGTTTATTTCCTTCAGCTAGGTAGAGATGGCATAGGTACAATTAATTTTAATATAACACAGAATGTTAGGAAGAAGGAAATGTAACGTCCAACTGAGGAATCTTACAGGCCAGTTTGCAGACACAGTTTGATCTCAGCTTTGAAGAATGAGTATGATTTAGATGTGGAAATTCATTCAAAAATTATTCCACCAGCATCTCCCATATATCACTATTTTAGATGCTGGGATATAAAAATAAGAGGTACTCTAGTCCTATAGGAATTATTATTCTATGGGAACATCAATCTCTTAAATGAATAATATAAAGTATAACATTATGAGTACTTTAACAGAAATTATGTAGAAGTTGCCATTAGAATATAGAGATGGAAATGACTGACTCAGTCTTTAGAAACTATACCAGAGATACAGTTTGAGTCAATCTTGAAAGACTACTATTAATGTACCAGGCTGAATAAACAAACTAAGTAGAGGAAAGAGCATATTCAAAATGTATGTATGTGTGTTTTTTTCAAGTAACCGCTAAAATTACAATACGGCTTGAGTTTGGGAATTAGATAGGGGAAATGACAACAAACAATGTTATTTTGGGGTCAAATTGTAAATGAGCTTTATTCACTACTAAAGAATTGTAACTCAGGCTACAGGAAGTGGAAAACCAAAGGAAATGTGTATACTAGCATAAGGGCAGACATACATAAGACCATTGCAGTAAAGAGATCAGAAGTCAGCCCTCACATAAAGGGTCAATTGATTTTCAGCAAGATTGCTAAGACCATTTAGTGGGGAAAGGACAGTCTTTTCAACAACTGATGCTAGGAAAACTGGATATCCATATGCAAAAGAATGAAGTTACACCCTTACCTTATGTTATATGCTAAAATTAATTAAAAATAAATCAAGATCTGAACATAAGACCTAAAACTGTTAGAGGAATGTATAGGGAAAAATTTTTATGATATTGGATTTCGTGTCGATTCCTTGGATACGACATTGAAAACACAGGCAAAAGAGTGAAAAAATAGATAAATTGGACTTCATAAAAATGAAAAGGTTTTGTTCACCAAAGAGCACTATCAAGAAGGTGAAAAGACAACCCACAGACTATGAGAAAAAATTTTTGCAAATCATATATCTGATAAGGGATTGGTATCCAAAATATATAAAGAACTCACACAATTCAACAACAAACAACAGCCTGATTAAAAAGTGAATGAAGGACTAGAATAGACATTTCTCCAAAGAACTACAAATGGCAAGTAAATATGAAAAGATGCTCAGCATCACTAATCATTAGGGAAATACAAATCAAAACCACATGCAGTATTATCTCACTTCCATTAGGATGGTCACTATCAAAAAATAAGTCTTAGTGAGCATGTAGGGAAACTGGAATCCTATGCACTGTTGGTGGGATTATAAATTGGTACAACTGCTATGGTAAATAGTATGAGCATTCCTCAAGAAATTAAAAATAGAATTACCATATAATCAAGCCATTTCACTTCTGTGCACATGCCTAGGGGAATTGAAAACAGAGGCATGAAGATTATATTCTTATAAGGGGGGACCCCCCAGAACTAGAATTGATTTATTAAAAATTGTGTGTGTATTTTTACATGTTTAGACTTAAGTCACCTTCAAAGCACTCTCGATTTGCTGCAATACACCTGTTGAGATGTTTTTTGCCACTGCTCAAAACAGTTTTTGAACTTGTCGATTTTGATGCCTTTTAGTGCTTCTGCTGTTTTTGTTTCACGTCTTCCACATTGGCAAACTGTTTCTCTTTGAAGATTTTTTTCATCTGGGGAAACAAAAAGTCACTCAGGGTAAAGTTGGGTGACTAGGGAGGGTGGTACTTGGTGGACGTGCCATTTTTGGTCTCAAAAACTGCTGTGGGTGGGTGTGCTTGTAAATCACCCATCAAGAAATGGACTAATGCAAAAAAAAAAGAGGGGGAGGGAGAGAAAAAAAAAGAAATGGACTAATGCATTGACAGTCTTTGAAAAAAATTCACGGAAACTGAATGCTTCTCACAATAATGCCAGCTGGTACACTGGTACAGATGGATTCCTAGAACACTTACTTAGTGGGGGAAGCCTATGCTACAAGTGCCTGTTAGCCAAAAGATGGGAACAGTCCAATGTTGACAGATGAATGGATAAACAAAATGTATATACATAAAATGGAATTATCATTCAACCTTGAAAAGGAACAAAATTCTTATCCATGCTAAAATGTTGCTAAGTGAAATAAGCCAGAAACAAAAGGGCAAAAACATGATTCCACTTATATGAGATACCTAGAATAGTCAAATGCATAGAAACAGAAAGTAAAGTAGATGTCCAAAAGGGCTTGGAGAATAGGGAGAATAGGGAGTTATTGTTTAATGTATATAGAGTTTCAGCCAGGAATGGTGAAAAAGTTCTGGAAATGGATACTGGTGATGGTTATACAACATGATGAATGTACTTAGTGCTACTGAATTATGGTTAAAATGATAAATTTTATATATTTTATCATACTTTTTAAAAATGTGTAGGAGATTAGGCTTCTCTGGCAAAATTGGAAACTGGCAGTGTCAGGGCCACAAATTTATGAAAATGAAAGCATTTGATGTGTAAATTGTTCATTTATATTCCTGCTGGCCCTTGTAGCCATTTGAGTGTGTAATCCTTGGAATAAATAAATGGGGATACTTACTTGATTTACTTTTTAATGAAAGTGTTGCTCAGGTAACAAAAAAAGGGGTGGGGGAAGTAGTGATTTGCATTTAACCTGGGAGCCACTAACCTGGGAGCCACTGGCCTTAGAAGCACATTCTGCTTAATGTTTTCATGAAATTAACTCATCCAAGACATATTTTGCTTCATTTTTTAAATTATAAGATCCTGTAGAAATTAGATATAACTCTTTAAAATATTTTAGAAGTCTGTAGTATTTATTTCTACTTACTTTAATTTTCCATGCTCTTGGAATGGGAGTGATCTTCGATAATATTGATTTTGGTACATGTGTTTATAAATTCAGGCATTTAAGTAGTGGTTTTCAAATATTTTAGTAGGAAAATTCCCTTCAAAGCAAATTACTGAATTTTTAGGACCATAAGATGCACTGGACCATAAGATGCACCTAGGCTTTAGAGGAGGAAAATAGGGGGAAAATTTTTGAAGCAAAAAACATGGTAAAATATTTAATATCCTATGACCTTACTCCATTGCTGTGCCATGCACTCCCCTCCCCCCAGCCAGGTAAGCTACATTGGGACTATAAGACTCACCCCACTTTCCTCCCAAATATGGGGGGGAGTGCATTTTATAATCTGGAAAATACAGTACACTCTTAAGGGTAAGGGTTCTCTCCTTCCCGTCAGTTTAAGTCCTATGGGACAATGTTATAACTTAATGATTTTTGAACTGCTGCCTAGTAGGAAGCCATTAGCCTCATGTGGTTATTTAAATTTAAAATTCAGTTGTTTAGACACATTAGTTACATTTCAGATACTCAGTAGCCACATGTGGCAAGTTGCTACCATGTTGCACAATGCTGATAAAGAACATTTCCATCAGTCAGTAAATTTAGAGCGTGGACTTCAATCAGAATACCTGTATTCAAATTCTGTTATTTACTACTGGTATAATCTCAAGCAAGTCACTTAACTTCTCTTCAGTTTTCTTCTCCACAAAATGTGGATAATATTAGTACCATGGGGTTGTTATGTGGATTAAATTAATGAGGATATCCATAAAATACTTTTTTTTTTTTTAATGTTCAAGTCACTCTTTTTTTTTTTTTTTTTAGATTTTATTTATTTATTTTTAGAGAGGGAAGGGAGGGAGAAAGATAGTGAGAGAGAAACATCAATGTGTGGTTGCTGGGGCCCGTGGCCTGCAACCCAGGCATGTGCCCTGACTGGGAATCGAACCTGCGATGCTTTGGTTTGCAGCCCGAGCTCAATCCACTGAGCTAAGCCAGCCAGGGCATATCCATAAAATACTTAAAACAATATCTGGCACCTCCTGTTGTGTTCTAATTGGAACTTCCCTAGTAGTTACTCAGAGCTTGGTTCAGAAGAGTACTGTATGAAAAATACCAATTCACAAAATCCTAAAATATGTGAAATTGGTATTTTATCTGTTCTTAGCATATGAAATAGTTTATGATTTATATGACTTACCTAAAAATGCTTTGTTTTCCTTTAGCGAGTTGAAGAATTTCTCAGCAAAGATATCAGTTATCTTATTTCAAATAAAAAAGAAGCTAAATTTGCACAAACTTTTGGACGAATTTCTCCTGTACCAAGTCCAGAATCTGCGTATACTGCAGAAACCACTTCGCCTCATCCCAGTCATGATGGAAGTTCATTTAAGTCTCCAGAGTCAGTAAGTCTTTTAAGTGTGCTTTGAGACTCTCAGAAGGGCTTACAGACTTGAGGATCTCATGGTTTTTAAGAGCAGGCTGGCAGTGGAATTCACTTAGGTAGAATAATATTTACATTGTGTGTAGCTTTTGTCATTATAAGGTTGCTGTCTTATTTTTTTCCTAATACTGCTTCTGTAGTTATACTCTGATTCCTACAATATACCCTTGCATTTAGGGATGGTTTTTATTTTTTAGAGTAATTTATAACTAAAAAGTAACAGTGGACTACTGCTTTAAAGAAGAAATGGAAATCTTGTTTGGTGTAGAGTTGTTGAAAACTGTGGACACAGGCCAAATCCAGCCTGTCACCTGTTTTTTATAGCTTGCAAGCTAAGCATAGTTTTTACATTTTCAAATTGGGGAAAATTAAAAGAGGAATATTTCATGACAAGTGGAAGTTATATGAAGTTCAAGCTTCATTGTCCAAAAGTAACCATTTACTGGACTACAGCCATATTCGTTTGTTTATATGTTGACTGGTTGTTTACTGTTTTCCTGCAACCAGTCAATATGTAAATGAACAAAGGCAGAATTCGATAGTTGGAATAGAGACTGCATGACCAACAGAGTCTGAAACACATATCTGGCCCTTTATAGAAAAAGTTTGCCCACCCCTCTTGTAGAGAGGAATTGTTGACATTCAGTCCTATCTTCCATTGTCACTAAGTGGAAGAGAGTAAAGAATAAATTAAACTGATTTAATGGAGTGTGGAGAAGGGAGGAGATTAAAAACCAAAATGTTTATCTTATTTTTAGATTCAAATGTAATTATTGTTTAAAAATATTCTCAACTTACCTACCATTTAGGAAGCAAGAAAAATGGGGGCAGGGTGACAAATGGAAGAAATGAGTTACTTAAGAGATATCACTTAAAAAAGAGACAAATACGTAGAAGAAAAAAGTCAAAGAAAGGAGATTGAGCAAGGCTCATACATGTCTTTTAGTTGATCCTTTTTTGGAGGAATGAGATTATATACCACTGACTGGTTCACATTAATTGTTGTTCATAGCATTTCAATTGCTTTTTCTAGTGTTTCATTTAAAAAGTGAAATACCATGTAAAAACAGAATATCTAGTTTACTATATTCTTAGATCTTTAGTTTAATGGAACACTAAAATGTAAACTTACTGTTTAATTATAGACAGTTTCAGAGGAATGTAGCTATTTTATTTCCCATGTTAAAAAGAATTTACTATAAAACTGACCTTGGGCCTCAACAATTGAGTTTTTAGTTGCTTCACCAAAAAAAAAAAAAAAAAGAAAGAAAAGCAAAGAAGCAAACATTTTAATAGATAATTTTATAAAGATTCTAAGGAAATTACTTTTTACTATACATTTATTTTGGTGATAGTCACTAGGACTTGTACAAATAAAATTTATCTTTTTAAAATTTCATGTTTATGTTAAAATGTATCTATAGATACACTTATCTATTTACTTTAGCTTTTTTACCTTTTTTAACCTTTTTTCAATGAGGCACTATGTTATAACTTTATGTTTGATTGTTCTTTGGTATTTTTGTAGGTGTGTTTGAGCAGAGGAAAATTATTAGTTGAAAAAGCTATCAAGGACCAGGTAAGTAGGAACTTTAAAAACTCAAGTGGAAAATAGAGATGTTCTTCAAATTTCTTTCCTCATTTTGGTAGGAAAAGCCTAAATATCAGCCAGTACCTCATTTTACAAAGAACAATCTACATTTGTTTCATGAAGAAGCATCTCCATCTTGTGGCCTTTTAAAGTATTACTAGAGACTTCTGAAACATAGAGACTTGTGCATTTTTGTATTTTTAAATGGAATAATTTCTTGAAACTGTTAAGTGTAAGGCTACAGTGTGCATTGATTGTCAAGATTATGGGAATATATTAAGCAGGATTGATTTTAGAAATTCCAGAAGAAAAAACTGATGCTGTTGTTGCTGTTGTGACTGTAGGGTTTGCTCGCTGGCATTGTTTCAAATGATTTTCATATTCAGCTCATTTAAAATAGTAATTTCCTAGAAAAACTATCCACCTTATTTTTTTTTTCAGGATTTTATTCCTTCAAATAGTATATTGTCAAATGCTTTATCGTGGGGAGTAAAAATTCTTCATATTGATGGTAAGGATTTTATCCTTGTTTTTTGTTAGTATTTCTTATATATATTTCTGTCCCTTGGTTCTGTACTTTACATAGAGTTTTGATTGAAGGAGATACCTGCTATAGTAATTCTTTCATGTAAGTTTAGTATAATTAAAAGAAAAATCAATGTTTAATTCCAAAGGTAAAAATACTAATCTTAAACTGTTCTTTATTTTAATAAAGACATTAGATACTACATTGAACAAAAGAAAAAAGAATTGTATTTACTCAAGAAATCAAGCACTTCTGTAAGAGATGTGGTATGTTATTTTCCTTAATTTTAAATTAAATTGATCAAACTTGGTTTTTGTTTACATATCTGTAGATTTTTTTCCTTGCCAAGTTTGCCAGAATATCCTAAGGGTAAGCCTGTGTAGTGTGTGCATGTTTCTGTTATTTGAATAAGTTGTTCTGTATCATTTAACCTTAGGATTTATTCATGAGGTGAAAAATACTCTTGGGATGTTGACATAGTTTTGTTTCTTTTCTTCTTTGGTTGCCTATTTTGTGAGAAGTTTCTAATATAGATAATATATTCCTTTTGGGAATATAAGTAGGAAATAGACTCACTTTTCAACTGTCCTAGATGGTGGCATAGCACAGTCTCATCATATAGTGTGGCTATCTGGCCTAACCTCAGAGTACTTGTTGAACAGCTACGTTGGACTTGCACTCTGTTAGACTTAATGTTCCCATGTCTTCAGTCTCTTCTCTTTTAATAGCTTCCTCCTTGAAGCCTCTAGGCATAATCTTTTAAAACAAATACAATAAAACCTCCTTTGATCTCACTTTCCTACCTGCTATATATATTATGTAAACTTTTCAAATCTCCATTTCTATACTTTCCGTTCATTCTTCAACCTACTGACCAATTTCCAAATCAAGTTACCACTTTTTAAAACCAGTCATAATGGAAAGAAAAAGAAACAAATTTTTTTTTTAAACAATCATATTGGTTCAATTATTGTTAATTTTCCCTTGAACTTAACTATTTTCTTCTGGAACTTCTCTTATCTCGTAACTTCCCCATGGTTTTTGTATCTCTCAGAGCATTCTTTTGTGTTCTCCTTTTTTTTTCTTCCACTCAATCCTTAAATGCCCACGATCTGAAAGGAAAATTCATAGAAGAGTGTATGTAAAGACATGAAGTCATAAGTAGGACAGCATGTTTGGGGAATTTTCTATATTACAGTATAATGCAAGTTGATTATTGAGTGAGAGAATGACAAGAAATGAAGCTGGAAAAATTAATAGGTTCAGATAAGAGTATAAAGGAGACTGACTGTACAATGTATAAAGGAGTTAGATTTTATCTTCAAGGGTTTAGAAAATTATTGAGGGAGTATTAGTGGGAGAGTAACTGATTGGATAGGTATTTTGAAAAGATCCTGCAGTTGCCAGTAAAGAATATTTGCAGGCAAGGCTGGCTATTGGGTAGTGGCTGTTGAACTCTCTTGAACACGATTTTCATTAAGAAACATTTTACATGATGACTACCTCATCTGTGCAAGTTACAGAAAGATTCATAAAGTCTTTGTGACTTCATATTTTTAATCAATTCTCATTTATATAAGATATGAATAATTTGCAGAAAGGAACAAATAATTTGCTCAGTATATTTAAATAAAACTGGTACTACTCAATTTGGCTGTTTCATTTACAAGTAATAAAAACATTCCAAATGACTATTTCCAAATTTTTGCAGAATGATGGAAGGACATTCCATTGTTGAAATGTGCTAAATATGCTTGCTACTGCACTTTGCGGATTATTTGAATTGTGTGAAATAGAAATGTATGAAAATTTAAACTCAAAAGGACAGTTATGGATTCTGAATATACACACATCTCAAATATTTTGGGGTGATATGTTTGCAATCAGGAGAAATGTTGAAGGCCTGCTTGAAGTAGTAACAGAAGGGGAGGGGAAGTTTTGAAAGATAATTATTAACAGGTTACAGTGCCTAACCAGTGCCTTGAATCAAATATAAATTCCACGAGGGTTCAGATCATGTCCTGTCTTTTTCAACTCTGGGTTTTGCTAACACATGTCACCCCCATTCTTCATTTAGTATTTAACAATTACTCAGTTCTGTTGTGTGCCACACATTAGGAAGAAAAACTAAAAGCTGTATCAAATAGGTGTGAACAAGATCTTTTCTCCCCAAACAAAAAGGATAAGAATACCAAATACTTTTATTAATTCAAGGTGTGTAATCAGTCAGCTTGATTCCAGTACTTGCAAAATCTTTGTTTTTTATTTCCCCCTCAGTTTATCAGCAACTTATTTTGTGCAAGATTTTTTTGCATGCATGTGCTTTAAGAATATCGGTGGTCCTTTTCTTGTGATGTCTTTGGTTTTAGTGTCAGGTTTTAGTGTCAATGCTGCCCTAACAGAATGCTGGACTGTAGTTCCATTTCTGTTTTCCAGACAAGTTTTGGTAGAATTGGTTGAACTTTTAAAAATATATATTTGGTAGAATTTACTAGTAAGGTTATCTTGGTGTGGAATTTTCTTAATTGGAAAATTCTCAAGTATGAATTCAGTTTCTTTATTAGTGGAAACTCAGGTTGTTTATTGCTTCTTGAGTGCACTTTGGTAGTTTGTGCTTTTCAAGGAATTTGTACATCTTGTTAAAATTGTTGAATTGATGGCAAAAGTGTTTGTAATAGTCCTTTATTAAACTTTTAATGTTTATAGGATGTGAAATGATGTCTCCTCTTTCATTTCTGGTATCATTCTGGGTTTTTTTTCCCTTGGTCAGCCAGCCAGTTTTATTAATTTTACTCATTTTTTCAGAGAACCACATTTGCTGTACATTTCCTTTAAGCTCTGTGCTAAGTTGCATCCCAAATATCTCACATTGGATTTTTTTAACTATACAGGCTCTTTTTTTTAGAGCAGTTTTAGGTTCACAGCAAAATCGAGTAGAAGGTACAGTTATATCCCACCTACCCCTTGTTTCCGGTATACACACAGCCTCCCCCACTATCAAAACCTACACCGTAGTGGCACATCTGTTATTAATTGATGACTCTATATTAAGTCATCATCACTCAAAGTTCATCATTTACATTAGAGTTCATGTTTGTCTTCAGGTTTAGACAAATGTATAGTGACATGTCTACAATCATAACATCATATAGTACCCTAAAACACAGTTTCTCCATGATTCATTAGTTCATCCTCCCTTTCCCACTTACCCCTGGCAACTACTGATCTTTGTACTGTCTCCATAATTTCACCTTCCCCAAAATGTCATATAGTTGGATTCATATAGTACGGTATCTGGCTTTTTTAATGGCTTTTTCGTTTAGTAATAGGCATTTAAAAGTTCTTCCTTGTATTTTCATGACTTGTTTGCTCATTTGTTTTGTCTTCAATAATTACATTGTCTGGATGCACCATAGTTGATCCATTCACCTTCTGAAAGACATCTGGTTGCTTCCACGTTTTTAGCTATGGATATAAACATCCACATGCAGGTTTTTGTGTAGACATAAATTTTCAGCTCATTTGGATAAATACCAAGGTGTATGATTGCTGGATCATATCAGAGTGTGTTTAGTATTATAAAAAACTGCCACACTGTTTTCCAAAATGGCTATACCACTTATTATACAAGGTAGGCAAAAGTAGGTGTACAGCTGTTTGTATGGAAAATGATACAAGAATAACCCGTTTTGAGTACTCACAACAGTAAACCTACTTTTACCCACACCTGTATAATGTTCCTTAGTCCCTGTTAATATTTCTTGTTCTTAAATCTGCTGTCTTGATAGGGCCGCTCTAGCTTCCTTTTAATCAGTGTTTGTGTGGTATAACATTTTGATTCCTTTTACATTTAAGATATCTATATCTTTTTGTGGTAATTCCAATGTGAGGAACATCTTAGAGTTGGCATCTGATTGTCTTTTTTCCCTCAAGAACTGATCATGTTTTCCTGGTTCTTCATGTGTCAAATAGTTTTTTGACTGCATATTAGACATTGTAAATGTTGATGTTTTGTACACTCCGATCTATTATAATACTCTGGAGGAGGCTGATTTTGTTGTTGCGGCTGTCATTGTTTTAGCGGCAATCATCCAGTTTTGTTTAAACTATCAGTTCTCTCTCAGTTTGTGTAGGTGTTGAGTCTAATCTCAGTTTCAGTTTTCAAAGCCTTGTATGGAGCTTTCTGTTTGTTCTACATATACATCACTTGCAGATTAGTCCAAGACTTGGGCAGTGGTTTGAACCTTAGTTCCAGTTTTTAAAGCTCTTGCTTTGTCTTTGTCCTTGGAATATGCAATTTAGAGTTAAGCCTGGCACTTCTGTGGATTTATTTATACAGGGAATTAAGAATCACCTTCTTTAGGTTGCTCTTCTCTGTGGTTTCCCTTTCACTCTCCAGTCTGCAGTGGCCCTTTTCCTAGTTTCTTTAGTCAAAAAGTCAAAATTTCTCAATTTTATTTGCTTGTGATACTGTTAAAATTGAGGTTTTATAACTAGGGCCCACCCAAAGGGCAAAACTGGGAGAAAAGAAAGAAGATATAACACAGTGCTTCTCTTTGTAATTTTGGACTGCAGGAGCCTCTTTCCTGGTTCTTTCTGGCCAGAAAGATGGGGTTGTATAGAAGAGGTAGTCACTGGATTCACTAATCCCACCAACTCCATGATTATAGATCTATCCTTAAGGCAGCATGGCAAAAGAAAAGATGGGGAGATGAGTTACCTCCTAAAAGGTGGTCTCTCCAAGTTTTTACTTCCTTCAACAATGTACCTGCTTTTCTTTACTTTTCAGTCTGCAGGTAGTTGCTTATTATATTTTGCTCAGAGATTTTAGTTCTACATAATTGGTGGGATTGGTTGACTATATTGGATGTATTCCATCTTGACTGGAATTAGTGGACTATAATAAATGTTTTAATAATTGCCTTGTCCAGTTTATCATAAACATTCTGCTAAATAAGGACATAAAATAACTTTTATGACTACTTTTGGATTATTTCATTATCTGTACTGTATCCTTATTGGTTGATTTCTTTCTGTTAAGACAACAATTATAGCTAGAATGTAAGGTACTTGGCTGTATTGTTTTTTAAAAAAAGGCATTTGTATTACTAAATTCCATTCCAGTGGTTAAGATCTTTAATTTTTGAATTTTCTTTTTGTTTCTTTGGCTGAGTTGATTTTAAAAAGCAATTTTTCTCATTTCCCCCCACAAAACCATAATAATCAGCTTCCTTTTATATAATTCTTTTCCTGTATATATAATTTGAGGGTATCGAACACAACTGCAGTTACTATTTTCACTGTATTTTCAAACGCAGGATTTTCACTCTATCAATTTTTTTTTAGGGAAAAAGAGTAGGTATTGCCACACAGAAAACAAGAAGTAAGTATTTTGATATACTTAAATGTGTGTTTGGTTTACCATAGAAAACAGAAGATAATTTTCTTAAAAATCATGTAAACAACTCTTACTCTGCCCGGCTGGCTCAGTTGGTTGGAGTGTTGTCCCATACACAGAAAGGTTAGGGATTCAACCCCCCAGTCAGGGCATATATGGGAAGCAACCAAGTGATGTTTCGTGCTTACGTTGATGTGTGTGTGTGTGTCTGTCTTTCTCCCCTTCCCCCCTCTTCCTCTTTCTCCCTTCCTCTCCCTCTAAAATCAATAAATTTATATCTTTGGTGAGCATTTTTTAAACAATCATGTAAATAACTCTTTAAATGACTTATTCAGTAGTTACTAGCTTTTTAAAGAAACAACCCCTGTGGCAGCCTGTTGAAACCTATGGACAACCACTTCTAAAAATAATGTTTAAAAAAAATTTTTTAATGATTAGATTACTAAGAGAATCAGTTATTGAAATTCAGTTCTCAGAACTTTGTTAAAAAAAAATTTTATTTATTTATCATTAGAGAGACCAGAAAGGAGGGAGAAAGAGAAGGAAAGAAAAGTCAATGTGTGGTTGCCTCTTGCATGTCGCCTTCTGGGCACCTGACCTGCAACCCAGGCTGTGTTCTGACTGGGAATCGAACTGGTGACCATTTGGTTCACAGGCCGGCACTCGATCCACTGAGCCACACCAGCCAGGGCAGTTCTCAGGACTTTTTAATGAAATTATGATGTGTGTGCTTTTATTGCACATTAAAATCAAGCTCTAAAAGTGAATTCTGATGACTATAATTTTTAAGTGTTGAGCATAAATGATGCTTTGAGATATTTGTAGTAATTGATATGTTTTAATTTGTATAAAAATTACTGGTGCTGGTGATACTACTATGCCAAGTTGCTTGTATGTAAACTTGGAGGAAATGTCAAATTTTAGCTAGAGGTTACTAAAAACAAAAGTTGAGTTGTTTTCTGTTATACCTCTTGAGGCTCCTGAATTCTACTTTTACATCCTTTAGGGATCCATTTAGTTTAAGAATCTCAGAATGCAGATAGAGCTTCTGTTAATTTGAAGTGGGTTAACATTATTAAAAACCTCACCTGAGACTTAAAACTTAATTGAAAGGAAATGGTTAATGGGTACATAGTTGGGAGGGTTCTTTTGTTTGTTTTTTCAGCCAGAGTAGTTTTGTTTTAAAAAAAAATCTTGGATTTATAAGTGTATAATACCATGTTTTATATGTTTTCAAGCAGGTAGACTCAAAAAGCCTTTTGTAAAGGTGGAAGATAGGAGTCAGTAAGTATCTAAGTTCAATTTCTATGATTTAAATACAATACCAAAAGAGGAAAATCTAATTAATTAACTTATCTCTATCATTACTGTTCAGTTCCTTTATGTTAGGTTTATATCATACTAGTGCACACGGAGCACACATTACAGAAAGTAGCATTAATTGTGCTTAAGGACTGAGTTTGGTTTTAGCATGTTACAGATAATAATTCCTTGAAATACCTAGTTTAGAACAATCATGAGACAAACTCATTCTTTTAATTCTTCTAATGACCATTCTGTAGCTAAATGTAGTACCATATGGTTTATAACAACTACTTAACAATTGCTTCTACATTAGTAAAAAAAAGAATTAGGTACTATTTGGAAACACAAATCTGAGTGTAACATTTTGTTTGGTTGTTTTCCTAAACTCACTCTGACATTAAATCTTAATGGAGGATAGATATAAGTAAATTAAGTTGGTGTGGGAGAATCGGATTTCTTTCTCTTGACTTTCCATTTACTCAGACATGTGTGATTAATTACTCAATTAGACATGTATAAGGAATTATCTTGGGTACTCACTGAAGTAATAAATGTATTTTGAATGCATCTGTTTATGAAATGTACTCTTACGGGAGAAAAATGCAATTCAGAATTAGGCCTGGAGAAGGCATCAATAAATGGAAGGACATTCCGCGTTCATGGATATGAAGACTTCATATTGTTAAGATGTCAGTAGTTCCCAAAGTGATCTGCAGGTTCAGTGCATTCCCTACCAAAATCCCAATGACTTTTTTTGCAGAAAGAAAAAAATCCATCCTAAAATTCACATGGAATCTCACAGGACTCTGAACACCCAAAACAATCTTGAAAAGGAAAAACAAACTTGGAGGTCTACACTTACTGATATCAAAATTTAGTAGAAAGCAACAGTCATCAAAATAGTTTGATGCTGATATAAAGACAGATATATAGACCAATGAGATAGAATAAAGAGCCCAGAAAGAAATCTTTCCATGTATAGTTAAATGATTGTTGACAAGGATGCCAAGATCATTCAGCGGGAAAAGGACAGTCTTTTCAACAAATGGTGCTGAGAAAACTAGTTATCCACATGTAAAAGAATGAAATTGGGCCCTTTATACCATATGTAAAATTAATTCAAAATGGCTCAAAGATGTAAAGCTGTAAAACTTCTGAGAAAAAACACTGGGGGAAAGCTTTATGACGTTGGGTTTGGTGGTGATTTCTTGGATATGACACCAAAATCATAAGCAACAAAAGATATAAATTGGACTACATCAGAATTAAAAATTTCTGTGTACCAAAATGAAGAGGCAACCCATGGAATGGGGGAAGATACTTGCATATAATATATCTAATATCACTAATCATCCAAGAAATGCAAATCATTACACTGCATTACACCTTAACCTCATACCCATTAGGATAGCTACTATAAAAAAAAAAAACACCAAAAAACTTGTGCTACCGGACAAGTACAAGTGCTGGTGAGGATGTGGAGAAATTAGAACCCTTGTACATTGTTGGTGGGGTTGGAAAATGGGGCATCTGCTATGGATAAAACTGTGGAAATGCCTCAAAAAATTAGACATACCATATGATCCAGCAATTCCACTTCTGGATATATATCCAAAAGAATTGAAAACAGGATCTTGAAGAAGTACATGCAAATGCATTCACAATAGTCGAGGAGCAAAAGCAAACCACATGTCATTAACAGATGAAAGGATAATATAGTATATACATACAATGGACTACTATTCAACCTTAAAAAGGAATGAAATTCTGATACATGCTCCAGCGTGGAAGAACCTTGAGGACATTATGCTAAGTGAAATAAAAGAAAGGACTTCATGATTCCACTTAATGAGGTACCTAGAGTCATTAAATTTATAGAGACAAGATGTAAAATGGTAGTTGTTAGGGACTGGTGTGAAAGGGAGAGTGGGAAATTACTGTTTAGTGGGTATAGAGTTTGAATTTGGAAGATGAAAAAGTCTGGAGATGGATAGTGTTAATGGTGCAAAACATTGAATGTATTTAATGCGACTGAACTGTACACCTAAAAATAGTCAAGATAGTAAATTTTGTTGTGTGTGTTTTACCACAATTTAAAAAACTTTTTAATAGGTTAAGAACATTGAGTCTATAATTATGAAGGGGAGTTTAACTGATTTCTGTTGTTTATTTCAGATTCCAGATGAATTATATGATTTTGAAATATATATAAAACTTCAAATGTGTTTTCTTTTATCATAAAGAATTTCATGTATCTTTCTTTTTATTCCTTTAGACTTTATAGACCATTTTATCTTCAGCAGACCAGTATGCCTTTAATAAATTATTCTGTTCAGAAGCCTTCCAGTCCATTTGATATAGATAAGCCACCTAACATCCAAAAGCAAACTCAGGTTAAACTAAGGTTGGTTTAACCTTTAAGTAATTTTTTAAAATCTTTTTAAACAAACATTAAAATAATTCAGGTAATACCCATGGGGGGTGTGTGTGTGTGTGTGTGTGTGTGTGTGATCACTGTTATGGTTTGCTCCTATATATTTTTATGACCCTTTGACTAGATTTGAAGTCTGAATCTCTTTTAAATGTGTCACATTTACACACCTAAGATAGATTGAAGGGGGAGCATGAAAATATTTGCAAATAAATGAAGTGTGTTGTTTCTCTTAAGTTATCTGAAATGTGCTCCATAATCATCAATATGGCATGATCTGTTTGATTGTGGAGGGACTATACATTTTTTAAATTATTCCTTATTTTTGGCAGTTAATTCTTTTACCATATATTTCCATCAGAATCCAAACAGATGACGATAAATGTGGTGGAATCCCAATTCAACTCCAACTGAAAGAGAAGAAAAAAAAAGGATATTGTGAATGCTGCTTGCAAAAATATGAAGATCTTGAAACTGTAAATGTGATTTTTTTTTGTTTGGGGGTTGATATTTCTAAAACTATGAATAAATATCTGATTGTGGTTTATAACTTGATAAGTTATTAAGTAGTATATACTTTTTGATAGGATTATCTGAAATTTTAAGAATGCAAAGTGCAAACATATATATTGAAAAATATTTTTTATTCAACAAATATTTATTGTGCATGTACTATGTAATAATCACTGCTCTGGGCAAATGGCATTGAATAAAGAGACCTATTCCTTGCCTTTGTAAAGATTACATCTTATGGAGCAGGTGGAGAAATAGGTAACTGTAGGATAAAGGAATAATGAAATACATAGATAGAACATTGGGATCAATGCTATGAGAAAATATAAAGCAGGAATGGGGATGTTGCCCCTTTTTTTAGACTAGACAAGAAGCACCTAACTGGCAACATCATGTAAGTTAAAGATGAGAAGTATTACAGTTTATAAAGTGATTTAAATTAAAAAAAAAAAATTAAATCCTGGCTTCCTGTTTGTGTGATCTTAGACAGTCCCTGGCACTGTGCTTTCTAAAAGTTAGCTGTTATAATTTGAATTGGTAATTTTTAAAATAGTGGGTAGATTTACTTTGCTGCTTGGTTTTGGTAGAAGATGGTGGAAAAGTTAAGGAGAAAGAATAATATTTTTAAATATCTGATTCATATAATGTCTTTTATACTGACTCTTAATTGAAGTTTGGTTGTTTTATCCAAAAATAGTACTGCTTTGTGTCAGTTTGTGTTTTTTAATTATGTTTTATTGATTAATCCCTTACAGTTGTCCCAATTTTTCCCCTTTGCCCCCCTCCACCAAACACTTCCCACTCCCTCAGGCAGTCCTCATGTCTATGGGTCATGTCTATGGGTCATGTCGATGATCGTTCCATTTTCTATACTGTACCTTACATCCCCCTGGCTATTCTGTAACTACCTATTTGTACTTCTTAATCTTCACCCTTTCCCTCACCTCTTCACCTCTTCACCCTTTCCCTCACATGCACCGCCCATCTGGCAACCATCAAAACCCCCTTTGTATCCTTGATTCTGTCTCTGTTCTTGTTTGCTCAGTTTGTTTTTTAGATTAATTTGTTGATGGATGTGTACTTGTTGCCATTGTATTGTTCATAGTTTGATCTTTTCTTAAATCCATTTAATATTTCATATGATAATGGTTTGGTGATGATGAACTCCTTTAGTTTTTTCTTGTTTGGGAAGTTCTTTATGCCCTCTGATTCTCAATGATATCTTTTCTGGGTAAAGCGATTTTGACTGTAGGTCCCTGCTTTTCATGACTTTGAATATTTGTGGTCAGTCCCTTCTAGCCTGCAAAGTTTCGTTTAAAAAATCAGTTGAACAGTTGTATGGAAACTCCCCTGTAGGTAACTAACTGCTATTCTCTTGCTGGTTTTAAGATTCTCTCTTTATCTTTAACCTTTGGCATTTTAATTATAATGTGGCTTGGAGAGGGCCTTTCTGCATCCATGTTGTTTGGGACTCTGTACTTCCTGGACTGGCATGTCTATTTATACCTCTACCAAATTAGGGGAGTTTTCTTAAATTATTTTTTCAAATATATTTCCAGTTTCTTGCTCTTTTCTTTTCTCCTTCTGGCATGCTTATGATGCAAATGTTGGAAGCTTGATGTTGTCCCATAGACTGGTTACACCATCCTCACTTATTTATTTGTTTTTTAGATTCTTTTTTCTTCTTGTTCTGATTGCCTGTTTTTTTGCTTCCCTGTGTCCCAAATCATCAGTTTGATTCTCTGCATCATTCACTCTATTGTTGCTTCCCTGTAAATTGTTCTTTATTTCAGTTAGTGAATCCTTAATTTCAGACTAGATCTTTTTTACACTGTTGAGGTCCTCACTAAGTCCCTCGAGCATCCTTATATCCAGTGTTTTGAACTCTGCATCTGATAGATTGCTTATCTCTGTTTTCTTTAGTTCTTTCTCTGGAGGTTTGATCTGTTTTTTGTTTTTGTTTTTTTCCATTTGGACCGTGTTTTTTTTTTTTTGTCTCTTCATTTTGGCATCCTCTCTTTGTTTATTTCTATGTATTGTATTAGGTCAACCTACTGTGACTCTGTGTCTTGGTAGTGTGGCCTAATGTAGTACTTGTCCTGTAGGGTCCAGTGGCACAGCCTCCCCTATCACCCAAGCTATGTACTTGAGGTGTGCCCTTTGTGTGGGCTGTGTACACGTTTTTCTTGCAGATAAGCCTTGATGGCTGTTGGCAGATCAATGGGAGGGATTTACCCAGCCTAGTAAACTACAAGGATTGGCTGTGACCACTTACTACCAATCTCCACCCTCTGTGGAGAATTAGCTATGCAGGTTCAGGGTGTTAGTGCTCTGTCATGGTCTGTAGCTGTCCACTGGGTGCACTAGCCCTGCGGTTTCCCTGGTGGTGCAGGCCATGGTCAGCCTCCACCTGTGTCTTGGCCTGGGCTACCTGTGTCCTGCCTGGGCTATAGAGCAATCTGAGATGGTACTTGTGCTGGGCTTGGAGATTCCTAGGTGAAGCCAAACTGAATGTTAACTGGCTGCTGCTATGGCCACTAGCGAGAGGTATAGGGGCTGGGGGCTCACTGAAGTCAACTGTTGCTTGTTTCAAAGGATTTAGGAAGTTGTGAAGCATGAGCCAACACCAGTTATTCATATGGAAAAGTCTCTGTTAACAGCTTGTGTGGGCCTGTAAGTTGAGTGGGACTCAGAGTCTCAGAGGATCTCCAGGGTAGGGTAGACAGTGTTAGGCAGGTTGCTAGAGTCTCAAGATATTGCCCCTGCTGTGGCTCCATGGTGGGAGGGTTCAGATAAGGGACAGTGGCCTTTCTGTCTGGAAGAAAGCTGTCCTTCTAGCTCTTGCTTTGATGCCAGGCCCTTCAGTTTCTCCCTATATGCCACTGGTGCCTTTCAAGCTGTTACCAAGGTGCTGGCGCTCAGAAGGAGTGAGTCTGAGTAGGTGGGTCCACGTGTGGGTTCTTTAAGAGGAACTGCTTGGGACTCTCAACAGTTTCTTTCACCCACTGTGTCCCCACTAGTTTTTGTAGCCAGAAGTTATAGGGACTTAACTGGCACTAGAACCCTGGGCTGGGGGTCCTGGTATGGGGCAGGGTTCCTCCAGAATTTTTATCCACCACACGTGGGTGTGGGGCCAGCCTGTTCAGCATCTCTGCCCCTCCTACCAGTTTGGATGGATGTGGTTTCTCTAATTCCATAGTTGTCAGACTTCCATTCAGCTTGATTTCTGGTGGTTCTGAGTGACGATTGTTCTATAATTTAGTTCTAAGTCTCATGTGGGTGTGTGAGGAGGTGAGCTGTGTTTACCTATGCCACCATCTTGACCAAAAGTCTCCAGTTTGTGTTTTGTTAATATAGTAAAGGAGAAAAGTACAATTAATTTTAAGTTATTTTTAATCGGAAGCTAAACTATATAAGAAATATTTCCCATTCCCAAAAGTTATTTTGAAAATTTAAATTATAGATTGTCCGTAAATTCTATTTTGCTGTTGTTACCATAGAATAATCTGGAATGGGTGCTTTCCTTAATATGAGTTTGTTATCCTAATTTGATGCTTGGAAAATGTTGGGGCTAGCAAATGAAAACCTTGGTCACTAGTAGCCACAACAAAGGAAAATTAGTGAAAGCAGATGTTGGGTTGATTTTTAAAAATATTTCTTTTAGCCCTGGCTGGCGTAGCTCAGTGGATTGAACGCGGGCTGCGAACCAAAGCTTCGCAGGTTCAATTCCCAGTCAGGGCACATGCCTGGGTTGCAGGCCAGGTCCCCAGTGGGGGCCACATAAGAGGCAACCACACATTGATGTCTCTCTCTCTCTCTTTCTCCCTCCCTTACTGTCTCTAAAAATAAATAAATAAAATATTTTAAAAAATATTTCTTTTACAGTTTTTCATTTATATACTTCTTAGACTATATTGAGGCATTCATTAAATTGTGATAACTGAATATTAAATAATAACAAGGCAGATATATTCTCTATACATCTTGTGTCTGGCAGAAATAATAAATATAAAACATGTATTTGCTAGTCATAAAAGTGAACTACAAAGTGCAATGGTAGTAATGAAGGTACTTTACATTAATGAGGGACACAGAAGGCTCAACTGAGAAAATGACACTTAAATCAACACCTACAGGATAAGTAAGAAGAGATAGGTGGAGGTAGGGGGGAACTACATAAAAGTTGGAGGCTGTTTTTCTAATTTATTTCAATTTATAAATTATTTTTCCTTCCAAGAACATGAATAAACTGAATCAGTACTTAGAGAGTTTATCTTTCTCTTTAAGTTTTAATTATTTTTTATTCATTTAACATTACTGGACATACATTATTTTTATGTGGTAAATTTTTAAGGAAGGAAGAAATACATATATACATATTCCAGAATATAATTGACCCCTGAACGGCATGGATTTGAACTGTGTGGGGCCACTTATATGCATATTTTTTTTCAATAAATATATTAGAAAAATTTTTTGGAGATTTCCTTACTTTCATGAAATAATTGTATTGCTGCTTTGTAATCAGTGCATGAATCATTGCACCTGTAAATAAAGAGGGATTTCTTTCATATTTTCATCTTTGATGTTTACTGTTAGTAATGCGTGTAATGTCTACAGTGTTTTATGTAAGATAATATTGATGTAGGTACTAACAGACAATGCATCTTATAAACAACATAAACACAAAATATGTGTTAATTGACTGTTCACATTTATAAGGCTTCTGGTCAACAGTAGGCTATTAGTATTTTAAGGGAGTCAAAGTTATACTTGGATTTTCGACTTTGTGGGGGTTTGACACCCCTAAACCCAAAGTTGTTCAAGGGTTAACAGTACTATATTTTTTGTGACACTGGAGAATTTAACTTCTGAAAATACAATCAAATCATCAAAAGTTAAAATTATATGAAACTAGGGAAACAGAAGTGAGGCTCTTCCATGATCATCTTGGTACAGGCTTAGAGCTATAACTCCTGATTAGCTGACGGGCAAATGACAGAATTAGCTGGAAAATTCCACCTATTCAGAAGGAACTTTGTTTCCTGTGAGTTTTATTCCAATAGAGTGAACTTGTTTACTTTTGTTCTTGACTGCTCTTAAGATTGAGGATAATTCCTGTATTCTCCATTATAAGCACTGGGTAATAGAATCATCTGCTCCTTTGCAAATGTGTTCCTTAGTTATGAATCTTTTTCTTTTATACTTTGCAGCATTCATTGTACATCATTTGTGTGTTTAATCTACCTTACAGCTTCTTGTTTCAGTTTCTTGCATATTAAATTATAACATTTCTTTCACTGGATATTTTATAAGACCTCCCTTAATGGTAATCGTATAGGCTAAAATAAAATAGTAAAAGGAAAAGTGTTTTCAAAAATATTAGCACATTATAAATGTTAAATGTTAACTTTTTCTCCATCTTTATTTTTGTTTTCTGATAGTAGCTCATTTGTTTTCAGTTACATGGAAACTACAAATCAATACTTGACTTTTCTCATTGAAAAATGGAAGACTGAAAACCAAAGTATGGTTGACCTTTGAACAAATGGGTTTCATCTGCACCAGTCCACTGAAATATGTGGATTGTTTTCAAGAAATACCTGTACTGTTTTTGATCCGAAATTGGGAGTCTATGGATGCTGAGGGCCAACTGCATGCATTGATCTATGGCACTTTATATAGGAAACGAGCCTTTTCAGATTTCGGTATCTGCAGGGGGTCATGGACCCAATATCCTGTATATGCAGAGGAACAGCTAGTGTAGTTAGTTATACATGGATTTTTCAACTGCACAGGAATTAGCTTCACTAACCCCTGTGTTGTTCAGGGGTCAGCTGTAGTTTGGTGGTTTCTCAGAAGTTACTTTTACTTCACTTCTTAACATCTTTGAAGTTCTAGTAAAAGGTATTACTTTGGAGTAGTTATTAGAAACCTAATTTTAGGGGCAAGCAAATGTTAGAAAACATGAACAGAAAGGTATCTTTAGGTTTAAAAATATAATTTTATGACTTACATGCTTTTTTGTTCTGTTTCAGCATCTCCTAACTGAGGAACACAGAAACTTTGCACAGAGTAATCATTATCAGGTTGTTGATAATATCATATCTAAGTTAGTTTTTGACTTTGTGGAATGTGAAAGGGGCATGCCTAAAAAGAAAAGGTAATTTATCCATCTAAATTTTAAGTGTTACTAGAATATTAAACTATTTTATTAAACTAAAACTAAATCTACAGTTTGCTGTTCTTAGAAAGATATGTATTTTGAGGATGTAGAACTATTATTTCCTCTCCTCTCTCTACTACCAAAAATGCTTACTTACCTGTAGATTACTTTGAAGGTCCTCTTCTTAACATTATAGTCTAGCGGAAGTTTTTTTAAATTAAAGAACCAGGTAGTAAATGTTTTAGACTTTGAGAACCTTAAGACTCAACTTTGCCATTGTACAGTGGAAGCAGCCACAGACATTATGTAAATGAGTGAGTGTGGCTATGTTCCAATGAAACTTAAATTTTTTTAATTTTATTTATTATTTTTAGAGAGGGGGAGAGAGGGAGAGAAACATCAATGTATGGTTGCTTCTCATGTGCCCCCTACTAGGGATCTGACCCTTAACTCAGACATGTGCCCTGACTGGGAATTGACCGACAACCTTTTGGTTTGCAGACCAGCACTCAATCCACTGAGCCATACCAGCGTGGGCCAATGAAACTCTATTTAGAAAATAGACAGCAAACTAGATTTAGCCTATGTGCTGTACAGTTTGTCAGCCCCTGTCAAACCATGAAGTTTACCTTCTACTTGAATAAAAAAAGCTAGAATTGTTAATTAATCTTAAGTTTTAAGGAGCCTTTCTCCACTTACCTCTATTAAGTCTTGCTTATACTTTATTAAATATTTCTGCTTAAATTCTGCTTACCAATAATAATTACCAAAGGTACCGACAGAACTTGTAAATATTGAATATAGTGCTATTAAATGCACAGTAGCTGTACATCAACAAAATAACAAAATGATCCTGTGAGATTGTACACATAAGTCTGAAATAAAAAATGCTTTTCACGTGAATATACCCTAGGATTTGTGATAACTCAGTAGGTTATTCAGTCCTTGTATCTGTTCTTAGATTCATGTTAAGGTGTAAAGAAGATTAGAAAATAGACTAAGCTATAGCTTCTGAACATTAACCAGAAAGTTTTTTAACTGTATCTAAGTAGAATAGTTCCTAAACCTCTTATTTCTGTAACATTCATAATGGTTGTTCATGACTGACTTAAAATATGGTATTTAGAGAAGAGACATATTTCCAGCTATTAAAATGATATGGGGCTACTGTAAAAATTTAGAATTTCCTAAAAACCTCAATGTGCAACAAAATTCTGAACTATTCCTAGAAATCTCAATGTGCAACAAAATTCTGAACTAGTACTTATATATAAGTAGGTATTTCTTAATCAGTTGTGTGATTATCTGTACAATTTTAATCTCTGTGGGCAAATCACCTAAACATCTCTGGACTTTAAAGGAGATGAATGGTGTTAGACTAGTGTTTTTATATTTTTTATACTCCATTTGTTCAAAAGGAATCTTAAATGAAAATTAAATAAAATAAATTTAAAAGGAACCATTCTGGTTTTGAAGGGGGAGGTAGAATTCTGTGTGTTATCTGTAACTTGTAACATAAAACATAATTAGTAAGCCATTAAGTTTCTTCCTACTTGTGTATAATTTAGGACTAATATAAATTAGCATGCCAAGGATACCAAGAGGCTCCATTTGTCATCTCTAGATATATAAAGATATTTGTTATGGTTAGATATTTTAGACTTTAAATAAAGAGATACATGTTTCTGCCTTAGGTTTCCCAATAAATACTCATTTCCTCATTCTTACCTAAAATAAAGAGACAACATTAATGTAATTCAAAGCAAAGAAGTTATGAAATTTTCAGGATAATAATAAATTTAGGAAGAGATCCAAATCTCTTTACTATTCTTTTTCTTTGATTCATATGATTAAAATAGTTTTTAAGACCCAATTCAAGATACTGATTACCTCTGGAAGAAAGGGAAGATTGTGGATTGGAAGGGCTATATACTAGAATTTTCAGCTATTGTATTTTTTGGACTATAAGACGCACCCCCCCAATTTGGGGGGAAACGGGGGTACGTCTTATAGTCCGACTGTAGCTTTGCATTTACATTGGTGAAATATTATGTTATTTATGTTATTAAATATTTTCCACATTTTTTGCTGCAAAATTTTTTCTGTTTTCTTCTAAAACCTAGGTATGTCTTATGGTCCAAAAAATATGGTGTATCTGTAAAGTTTTATTCCTTTAAAAACATCTAAAGTAAATTTGGCTGGATGCTAAGATTTTTGTATTTTTAGAATATTGACTTAAATTTTATAAGTAGTTTTTAAAGATTTTTACTAATTTTTAACTTAAGAAATTTTTGATAGCAATTAATTTTTATTTTATTTTTTCTATAAAGGTTAAAATGCAGTCTTGGATCTTTTTCTGCTGTTACTGCAAATATACTGAAAAAGTCTCAACCGAAAGAAAAGCTAGAATTGCAACCTACTTCTCAGAAGGACTTCAGGGAAAACAATGTACAGGTGATCGAGCAGAGTTTTCAATGTAAAGAAACCCAGCAACCTGAAGAAAAGCTTGTGTTTACTTCAGAGCACATCACTTATCCTTCAAAGGAATTGAGAGAACTTGATGAGAAAACAACTAGTAAATGTTCTATGTTAAATCCAGCTGAAAATGACGTAAAACACAATTTTACACATCTACCTCCAGATAAAAATGAACAAGGATGCATTCTTGATGTTTCTAAACATAAATTAATTATAAGTGAAAATGACTTGGAAGAAGTAAGAACAGATCACAGTCCATGTAGGCTACAGACATCGATACAAGTTTCTAATTTCATTATGGATAATAGTACATGTCGACCAAAACAAAAGTCAGATACAGTGCTGCTGCCAGCAAAGGATCTGAAGGAAAAGGACCTTCATTCAATATTCGCTCATGATTCTGGTCTGATAGCAATAAGCAGTTCACGGGAGCACCTGCCTGTTGAGGCAAATACTCCATTCCAAAGTCATCCCAAAGAATCCAATGAATGTGACATCAAGAATAAGGATAGCTTACCTTCTGGTAAAATCTGTCGGAAAGTGAAAATATTACTAAGAAGAAATAAAAAGGAAAATCTGGAACCAAATGTGAAATTAGATAAGAAAAGAACTGAATGTCTTACTACACAAGAGGAAAACAGAATTTGTAGTTCACAGTCTCTACTGAACTTATTTCAGACTAGTGAAGAAAAGTCAGAATTTTTGGGTTTCACAAGCTATACCGAAAATAGTAGTATAGGTGATGTTTTTCATATTTGTGGGGAGGAAGATTCAAATAGTCTGTTGTCAGTGTTTTCCTCTTCCCTTTCAACTTCTACATTTACTGGCTTTTAGACTTTAAAAAAATAAACACTTTTCAAATGTGATAAAGATATTCTTGAAATTTTTATAAATGTGTATAAAAATTCTTTTTTTTTTTGCCAACTTTGTTTACGGAACCAAATGTTAACAATAAAGGTGATGTTTGCATTTTTCTACAGAATTGAATACCTATTAAAGAACAATTGTAGAATAAACTTGCAGCTCATCTTACTTTACACACTGGGTTAATGATCGTTTTCTAAGAATTATGAGTAAGTACTTTATGTTACTGAAAACTAATTTCAAGTGAAATTTGAGAATATTAAAATTTACCAATTATAAATTTGGGTATTATGGTTCTATCTATTGTCTATTGAAAGAGTCCCGTGATAACCTGAAAGTATTCCTTTCTAAAAACCTAAATTTCATACAGAAAGGGAAAAAAATACTGATTTCTATGTTGGGTTCTGGAAGTCATTATTACCAGAAACATTGACTTAGTTGGACCATGCTAATGTGTTAGCACGTATGGGTTAGGTTATTTGTAGGTTAGGCAGGTAAAATCCATAAAGGAAAATGACCAGGCTACTAAATGCAATAAAATAATGTTTCCCCTGTTCTTAATTAGTTACCTTCAGAAATAATTTCTTCCAAAAACAATTCTACCCCATAATGTGGTATCAGGAAATAAAAGGAAGGAGGGCATTGAACATACATTTTGAAACAAGAGGATTTTGATCAGGCACTTGGTGATTCAATAATTAGAGAAAATTGAAATTAAAGAAAAATTTCAACTCTTATCTATAGGTGGTAGAGGCATTTGCCTTTGAATATTTTCTTACAGGAGTCAAGCATTTACAACTAAGTTTTTCACAATACAAATTGGTGCCATTGAGTATTATATACAAGCATTGTCACTATAAGCTGATTACTGGTCTTAATTTTTTGAAATTTTGTATGGCTCCCAATCCATTCATATGCTTTGATGTGTATACTACTTTGAGCATTTGGACAATATCAATGAGAAATACTTGCTTTTCAAAAACTATCATTCATACCAGTAGAGGATCACTGAAATAACCTTTACATTGCATACATATAAACCTTGTTTCCATTGTAAATTACTACTGTAGCATTTTCAGTCACAAATTCATATATGTACATGTGTACAAAGGGTATTTAAACTTGTTCTGCTCTTCTTGGACTTTAGAGTGGCAGTTTCTTCAATTTGCAGTGATGCTGTTTGTCCCCACAATGGTTTGGCGTTATTTTGCCTTAATTGTATTTAATAAGGAGAAAAAGGCTCAAATTGAAACCTTCTAGTTATTAAAAGTTGTTAAGCTTTTTGTTGACACTATTTTTGAACTATTATTTTGAACACTGGCCTTTGAAAACATCCTTGCCAATCTCCATCCCCCCACCCCAGATCTTCATAGTATTACAGTTTTTAAAAAATGTTTATATTTCAGTTTATTTGGACAATGCTATAAATTGTACCAGGACCACCACATAGAGTTTGGGGGTGGGGGGGTCTGCAGAGGGTAGTGTACCCTGGCAATGAGGTTGCAACCACGTAGAGGTAGGAATACTTTGTCCTCTTGTTTTTATCAAGGAAAGGTCACCTAGGCAAGGTGCCTTTGGGATTGTGTCTGTTCAGAGGGAGTGTTTTTTAATTCTGAAAGCACTTAGTTGTGTGGTTTTCAGATTTGTTCACAAAAGGACACTTACTCTTTAATGAGGCAAGACACTTTCAGAAATGGGAATCTTCAAAGATCCTCAGTGGGGCAGGTAGAAAACTCTTGGTTTGCTTGATAGAAAGTGACATGTTTTGCCAAAAGTGTCTAACAAATCCCACTGAGCACATGATAAATTGAATTCTTTGATACCAAGAGCACTGAAATTGAAAAATGTTAGGAAAGGGAAAAAAAAGCACCCTAATTACTTTAAGGTAAGGGCAACAGTGTGTAGCATTCAAAGTTGGTGGCTCTATCCTTCCAGGAATAGCCAAAAACAGTTGAAGGGAAGACAAGTGGTTTTGTGACCTAAAATGCTTATTTTTCTAGATGACAATTGAGGGAAAAGATATATTTTACACAAGTCAGTAGAATCCTTTAAATTGTCTTTGAATGTTTGCCTGCATAGATTAGTATATCAAAATAATTTATGGAACCATATATACATGTTATTAATTCCAATGTGTGTATTTCATAAAGAACCCTGATAAGTGTCAATATAAAATATACCTTTAAGGAGGAAGAAAAAACAATGGATTATGTGTGTCAACTTTCATGTAAAACCCTTAAGCTAGTCCTTATTTCCAGATATATGGGATTATTTTATGTTATCAACTGAGAATTAAGGTGTTTTTTTATTTTTAAAACACTTTGGTGCTAGGATAGATGTGTAGTTAATACTAGACTGCTATCTAAAGAATATATTAAACAATGTTATATTCATTTAAATATCCATTTTTATAAGTATAGGTTTGATTAATATCAGATCAAACAAAGCTTTATGTTTCTTCAATTAGCAATCTTTCCAATGTTATGTATCTTTAACTGTTATGTAAGGACAATAAGCCTCTTCTTATAGGATAGGGACAGGTTTTTAAGTATAGTAATGAATGTAAACTAAAGCCTTGCTGGGCTAGCTGGATCTTAAACCATGGGTTTGCCATGTTACAAGGTTTAAAAGAATGCTGGCCACAGAGTAGAATGCCTAAGAGATATTAATTGGACCCAAATTACCTTAGGTAACAGCCTCTATAGACTTGTTGGCATTAAAGTGGGCTATTGCCGATAATATAACATGCTGTAATTCCATTATTTGCCACATGCTGTAATTCCATTATTTGCCATGGAAAGTGGGTGTGGAGACAGGAGAAAGAATGGCATAGTATGTAGACAATTAGATCAGGTGAAAGGGCAGTTTAGCCTTTCAGCTGCATTAGTTATAAGGAATGGTTACTGGTTTTACATGAAAAATGGTATGGCACCCATCATCCCACAAATTCCAATCAAGAAGTTGTTCAGTCTACATTAAGAAGCAGCATTATGCCCACCTATTTACCTGGGCAAATTAGTGCACAACTAAGGTTAAAAATCCGGATTTAGACCTTTCCAAACAAGACCATTAATCAGCATTAATTTTGTAGGCAGTATTATAGGGAAGAAGCCTCAAAATCCCATGTGCCCCCACTTCCTCAAAAAAAAAAACAAAAAAACAGGAAGAGCTCTGAGCAATTAGATGCAAAAATAATTTGTCAGTAAACTGTACTAAGGAAGAAACCAATATGCCAATTTTCAACACAGAGAATAGGGTGTGACAAAAAAGACTTGAACAATAAGAAGAAACCAAGAACAAGATTAAGATACAGGATACACAGCCATATCTACTGAAGAATGTCACAGTTTCTTCATGAAACAAGTCAGAGGTATCAAAGTTCTAGTATATTAGTTTATTTCACTTAGTTGTGCTTAAATGTATGGTAAATTGCAATTGCCTTTTGTATTATAGTGTGAAGTTGTCATCAGTATAGGTGAACCCTGTCAAATTATCATAGTTAACAAAACCAAGAAGGCAGCATCTACAGAATTTTTTTGTAAAAAGCTTTATTTTTCCTTTGTTTTTAAAAATCACTTGTAACAGCAAAAATTGTTAGGTAATATACATAGGCTACTCTATATAAAAGGTATGTTTATATACATTTTAAATACACATAAGAAAGTTTTAAAGGATAAAATAAATACCTGTGGTATTTTGAAGTGTTTTATTTTATACTGAGGGTACCAGAACTTTTTCACTCTCACTACTGCCCCTCAAAACTGCCATTAAAATATTTTAGAAATACTTAAAAGGAACTAAAGTAACTAGCTGACTAGGTGTTTATGCTCTCATTAAAAAATTTTTTTAGTTTACTACTTTCTGAAAATTCAGTTTATTTACTTTTGGTTTTTACACTTGTCATCACTCAAAACAAAAGCACATACTTAAATCATAAAGGAAGGATTCATTGTTAGCTCTCTTTGCTAAAACATTATTTTTCAGTCTTGTTCCCCTAAGCATGCCAAATTTTCATTAAAATGTACCTAGTAAATTTCTGTATTTCTGAGATCAGCTAGTTTTTAATTAGAAGGTATGCACATTATTTTTAGTAATAAACACAACAATGAACAAGTTTATTTTCAAAATGCTCTCATTATATCATGACCATTTCAAAAGCAGTTTGTTTTCTTATTGTTAACAAACATCTTTAACTTCAAAGGAATAATTGTTTTCTTTTTTCAAATACTCTTTGAGGCTCCCCAAAACATTAGTTGCAGTTAGTAACTAATTCCAGAAAATCTTTTTCTTTTCCCTGTCTTAGCATTTTCAAACAGTATAAAAATTAGAATTGACAATAACCATATTTTGCTGTGTATAATGCCTACTCACACATATGGCAAGATAAGGGCAGAAGGGCACTACTTCAAAGAGATTCAAAGAAGACTAATGGGGTTCATCACATTAACAAAATGGAGAATAAAAAATTGTATGATCATTTCAATAGATGCAGAAAAAGCATTTGACATATTCCCTCCATATTAAAAAAAAAAAAACCTCTCGACAAACTGGGCATAGAGAGAATGTACCGTAATATAACAAAGGCCATATATGGTAAGCCTACAGCTAACATACTCAGTGGTAAAAGCTAAAAGATGCCTGCTCTGTCTCACCACGTGTATTCAACATAGCACTGGAAGTCCTAGCCAGAGCAGTTAACTAGACAGGAAAATGAATAAAAGGCATCCATGCCAGGAATAAAAAAGTACAACTGTCTATATTTGCAAATGCCATGACATTATGTATAGAAAACCCTAAAAACTCCACCAAAATACTGTTAGAACTAATAAACTCAGTAAAATTGGAGGATACAAAATCAATATGCATAAATTAGCTGTATTTCTATACACTAATAATGAACTATCAGAAACTTAAAAAACAACCCCACTTAAAATTACATCAAAGAGAATAAAATACCTAGGAAAAAATTTAACCAACAAGGTGAGACTTATATACTGAAAACTATACAACACTGATGAAAAAGATTGAAGAACACAAAAACAAATATATATTCCATGATCATGGATTGGAAGAATTAATATTGTTAAAATGTTCATACTACCCAAAAATATCTACAGACTCAATCTCTGTCAAAATTCAAATGGCATTTTTAATAGAAATGGAACAAATGATCCTAAAAATTGTATGGAGCCATGCACACACAAAAACCAAATAGCCAAAGGAATTTTGTTAGCCAAGAAGAAAAAAGCTGGAAATTTCAAAAGCCCTGACATTAAACTATTTTACAAAGTGATAATAATCAAAACAGTATGGTATTGACATGAAACAGATACATACATTAATGGAACAGAATACCCGGAAATAAACTCATGCATATATGGTCCATTAATGTATGACAAAAGGGCCAAGAATATACATACAATGGGGAAAGAACAGTCTTTATTAAATAGTGTTGGCAAAACAGGACAGCCACATGCAAAAGAACAAACCTGGACACCTATCTTGTACTATACACAAAAGTCAACTCAAAGTGCATTAAAGACTTGAAGACCTGAAGCCATAAAACTGAAACCTGAAACTCATAAAACTCGAACAAAAGACCTAATACCAGAAAACAGGGGGTAAACTCCTTGACATCAGTTGATGAGGATTTTTTGGTTTCGATACTGAAAACAAAGGGAACAAAAGTGAAAATAAACAAATGGGTCTATATCAAACTAAAATGTTTCTACACAGTGAAAGAAAACACCAGTAAAATGAAAAGGCAACCTACCAAATGGGAGAAAATATTTGCAAGTCATATATGTGACAAGGGGTTAATATCACATATATATTATTTTAAGTATATTTTATTGATTATTCTATTACCATTTTTTTCTCATTATCCCCCTGTGCCCTGCACTCCCATTCTACCAGCATTTTGCCCCCTTTAGTTCATGTCCATGGATGGTACATATAAGTTCTTTGGCTTCTCTATTTCCTTTACTATTCTTAACTTCTGCCTGTCTATTTTGTACCTACCAATTATGTTTCTTATTCTGTGTACCTTTTTCCCCATTCTCCCTGCCCATCCCCACTGATAACCCTCCACATAGCCTCCATTTCTGTGATTCTGTTCCTGTTCTAGTGATTTGCTTAGTTTGTTTTTGTTGTTTGGGTTCGACTGTTGATAGCTGTGAGTTTGTTGTCATTTTACTCTTCATATTTTTGATCATCATCTTTTTCGTAGATGAGGCCCTTTAAGATTTCATATAATTAGGGCTTGATGATGATGAACTCTTTTAACTTGACCTTATCTGGGAAGCACTTTATCTGCCCTTCCATTCTAAATGATAGCTTTGCTGGACCGACTAATCTTGGGTGTAGGTCCTTGCCTTTAATGATTTCAAATACTTCTTTCCAGCCCTTTCTTGACTGTAAGTTTTCTTTTGAGAAATCAGCTGATAGTCTGATGGGAACTCATTTGTAGGTAAGTGTCTCCTTTCCTCTTGTAGCTTTTAAGATTCTCTCTTTATGTTTAATCTTGGGCAGTTTAATTATGATGTGTCTTGGTGTGTTCTTCCTTGAATCCAATTTCTTTGGGACTCTCTGAGCTTCCTGGACTTTCTGAAAGTCTATTTCCTTCGCCAGATTGGGGAAGTTTTCCTTCATTATTTGTTCAAATAAGTTTTCCATATCTTGCTCTTTCTCTTCTTCTAGTGGCACCCCTATGATTCAGTTGTTGGAACATTTAAGGTTGTCCTTTTTTTAAAAAGATTTTATTTATTTATTTTTAGAGAGGGAAGGGAGGGAGAAAGAGAGAGAGAGAGAGAAACATCAGTGTGCGGTTGCTGGGGGCCGTGGTCTGCAACCCAGGCATGTGCCCTGACTGGGAATCAAATCTGCAATGCTTTGGTTCTCAGCCCGCGCTCAATCCACTGAGCTACACCAGCCAGGGCCATGATCTCTTCCTTCACTTGGGCCATATTTCTTTGTCTCGGCATACTTGTTGCATTGTAAGGGTGGAGCCTTAGGTATTCACCAGGGCAGAGCAACCCACATTACTGTGTTGTGGTGCTGTATGTGAGGGAGCAATCAGAGAAGGAAAACTGCCACTTGCTTGGCTCTTGACCCATTTTCAGTCACTTCCCCCACTACCCACAAGGTAATTGTGCCTTTTCTAGTGCTGCTTCCCAGGTGGGTGGTTTTGTATAATTCCAAGACCTCATACTTCTCTCCAATGAACTCTCCTGTGAGGCTGGGAGTTTCTCCTGCCACCACAAACCCCACAGGATTTTACAGCCAGAGGTTTTGAGGTTTTATTTCCCCATACTAGAACCCTGAGATGTGTGATCTGTCTTTGCTCTCCAGTTTGTCCTCCTCGTTCATTTTCACTGGAATGTGGGACCACCCTGGTTTGCCAGCTGCCACCTCGCCTGCCTGGTCTGCTGCCTTGCCTCACCGCCTCTCCGTCCCGGCTGCCCATCTCTGCCTTTCATACCAGTTTGGATGAATGTTTCTTCTTTAACTCCTTGGTTGTCGGACTTCCATACAGTTTGATTTGTTGGCAGTTCTGATTATTTTTTGTTTTTAATTTTTTTGTTGTCCTTTTGGTTGTGTCAGGAAGGAAAGCATATATACCTATGCCTCCATCTTGGCTGAAAATACCCTAAAATATATTTTTTAAAAGAATCTCATACAATTCATCAGCAAAAAATAAGCAATCAGATTAAAAATAGGCAGAGGAACTCAATATGCTTTTTTTCCAAAGAAGACATTCACATTTCTTTTTTTTTTTAAAGCTCTGTGAATAAACTCTGGGTAATGCACAGCAGAAACTGGACAGTCTTGTCCTTATATTTAAACAAAAGAATTCCTAAACTGTAACTTACTTACATCTGCATGCTTAAGAGGTAAAGAGTCTAAGTGGCTATTTTACAGTCTTTTCTAATAAATTTACAAAAACAAACAGATGTACCAAGAATGCCTTAATGACAACATTAGAATGGGTTGGGATTTGGTGTATGAATCCAGAGGTGCAGTTGACCCTATGGATCAGGGTTATTCTCAGTGGGCTAATACCCACAACTTTAGTTTCCCCTTAACTCTCTAACTCCTAATTCTTGGTGTTAAGAGTGGTGGGGCCAAAGGTGGGAGCTTCCCAAAAAACCGGTGCACTCCCATATTTATTGCAGCACTATTCATAATAGCCAAGATATGGAAACAACCTGAGTGTCCATCAATAGGTTCATGGATAAACAAGATGTCATATATATGTGAGTATATTATATATGTGTGTGTATATAACACACATATATAATATACTCATCATATATATTCAAACATATGTGTATATGCATGTGTATTTATATAAATGCATATATATTAATATATATACAGTGCAATATTTTTTAGCCACAAGAAAGAAGGAAATCCTGCCATTTACAACAATATGATGGATCTTGAGGGCACTATGCTAAGTGAAATAGCCAAACGAGAAAGACAAATACAGCATGGTATCACTTAAATGTGGAATCTAACGAATAGAAAAAAATCAAGCTCATAGGAGCCAAGTAAGAAAGTGGTTGTCAGGGACCAGAGGTGGGGGAAATGGGTGGTGAAAGGGAACAAACTGTCAGCTATAAGATGAATAAGGACTGAGAAACTAATGTAAAACATGGTGATGACAGTTGATAACACTATCATGTAATTGAAATTTGCAGAGAGTAGAACTTTAATGTTCTGATCCCCCAAAAAGGTAATTATGCAGTGATGGATGTGTTAATTAACTAGATGATGGGAATCAAATGAAAACAATGACAAAAACATCAAAAACGCAAATATGTGTGTTACATATTTGCATATATATACAAATAATATATGTGGTAGTTAAGATCTAGAGATGTATATATATTTGTAGTTATATATAGTAGTTAAGATGTAGTCAGAAGCACTCTACTTCACAGATTCGAAGGAAATTCTGTGCCCACAGGGTGCTTTGTTCTGAAGTGTCACAGAGATAAGCTTCCTTCTGCCCCCACCCACCACCACCACATACCTTGGGGAAACTATGTGCTCAGAGCCATCTCCTTAAAAAAATGTGCAAGCTATAAGAACTAAGCAGTCCTGCACTCTGCTACACACCTTAGGAAATACTCACAACACACATACAGGGAGGCATTGCTTATGACAGCGAAAGCATTTATGTAAAAACTTATGCTGTATACTTAGAGCAGCACAATGTTTTTAAAACTTGTAAAATTAAATCTTCCAACTAAGAGAACTAGGTGGAAATGTGGGTCCATGATTTAGATGATGAAGGTAAAGGGCTTTTCCAGGCTTTAGTTGTAATTTTCTTTCTCAGTGACTGTTATGGAATCTTCCGCATCAAGGTGTAAAGGGTGCTATCGAAAACTTGCAGCCCTTATTCAGGCTACAGTTGCATGTCATATATAGAATTCTGAAGTACCTCATTATTTGCAGCATTGGGGGAATTTCTTTTAAATGACAGTACCTCAGTGAGACGTGGTGACCCAAATATGATAGAATGTTCTCATAGGCAAGAATTCAGGCCAAGAGGGAAGAGTCCCTTTCTACTATTTGCTTGTGAAAACATGTCTTAGTTGTATTTAATTCTGGATACCACACTTTAGTAGGGACATTGACATACTGGAGTGTATTTTCAAATCATCATGTTGCTGAGGGAACCTGAAACCATGTCACATGAGACAGGAGTTTTTTAAAAAAGAAAATTCCTCTAGTAAAGGAGAAAACATCTCCAAAGGGCATTATGTGGAAGACTGTTCTGTGTGTTTCACAGGACAAGAACCAGGACTGAGGTTACACAAGCACAGGTCCAGCCAGGGAAATGTGGGGAAAGATGCAGATCTGAAAGCAGGACATCCAGGCTACTTTATTGCTAACCATGTGACCTTGGGGAGTCATTTACATTCTTAAATCCAATGTTGTCCCACAGAACTTTCTGCAATGATAGAAATGTTCAATATTTTTGCTGTAGGGAACAGTAGCTATTCACCACAGGTATTTTTTTTTTAATTTTATTTTTAGAGAGGGAAGTGGGGGGGGGAGAGAGAGAGAGAAACATCAGTGTGTGGTTGCTGGGGGACATGGCCTGCAACCTGGGCATGTGCCCTGACTGGGAATTGAACCTGCGATGCCTGGTTCGCAGCCCGAGCCCAATCCACTGAGCTGCACCAGCCAGGGCCACCACAGGTATCCTATTTAGCACTTGAAATGTGGCTAGTGTGACTTAGGAACTGAATTTTAAATTTTACTTCATTTAAATTTCAATAGCTATATGTGGCCAGTGGCTACAGTATTTGAAAGGCATGGATCTAAGCCTTAATTTCCTCTTCTCTAATATGGGAATAATAATATTTATCCAGTTGTTGACCTAAGGTTAACATGGCTATACATGTGACCTCTGAAAAATTGTGCAGTCTTACTACACAAGGGTTAATTGGGTTGACAGTTATTTTGTTATTGTCTTATCTTCAAGAGTTTCTAACATTTGGAATTAAGAAGAAAAATGACATAAGCAGCTGAGAAAGTTTCCCAAGTCTGGTTTTCAAATACAGGTTTGAAACAGACAGATACTAGAGAAAGGACAGAACACCCTGGAGAGCTGAGCTAAATCCAACACATTCTTCAAGTGCCTGTGGAGACCTTCTTCAGCAGGCTCTCCCTGCCTCCCCCCGGGCTGAGTTAATAACCCTCCTCTAACTTTACCAGGACACTATTCACACTACATTGAATAAAACGGTGTTTACTCAACTATGTCTGAGAGCAGGTGCCTCTTACACTAGTGTCATTCACAGTCGTGTCCTCTGTGCCTACTTAACTGCCAGGCACATAGTAAGTCCTCAATCAATACTTGTTTAGTGATTAACTTACCAGGTACACTTGACCATGTGATTCCCTGGTAATCATTAACTATTACATTTGTAGGAAACATTAATACAGTTCTTTGTGGACGAAGTGGATGAATACCGTCTCCCGCAGACGCGTGTGTGGGTATTCTCGGTGCCAAGAGGTCTGCCAGAGATGACCTCTCTTTCTTCCTCCCTTTTTCTCCTTCCCGTCTTCAGGCTGTAGAAGACCTCGCGGTTACAACAGTCGCCCCTTGGTGGAGGCGAGCGGGACGGGCGAGAGAACTACATTTCCCAGCGACTCTGGTGCGGTGCGCTGGGGGCCGAGCGCACCGGCGCTCGCTCCCTGCAGAGCGCTCGTTGCCCGCTGGAGCCTTTGCCAAGGGATGAGGTGGGAGGCGCTAGAAACCACTTAGCTACAGCCAACCGCCCAATGCAGCACTCGTTTTCTCCCCCCGCCAGCGGAAGCGCCCGCGGAGCACAATGCAGCACTGAGGCAGCGCGGCAGTGGAGGCTGCAGCGCCACGGCCGCCAGGGCACCGGCCGGGGCTGGGAGGGGCGACCCCGGCGAACCGGGGGGCGTCAGGCCAGGGAGCCGGACCGGCTGGCCGGGCATGAGGAGCTGAGCGTCTCCAACGAGGCGGACTGACGGCAGCACCATGCAGGCAGCGGCTGCGTCTGTGCCCTTGTTGCTGCTCTGCGCACTGGGGTCCTGCCCCCCGGCGCGCTGCGGCCAGGCAGGTAAGTTGGCCACGGTCTGTGGCTTAGGGATACACCATTTGCTGGGCATCTCTTCAGCCCTCAAGCGCATTGCAAAGGGGCATCCCCATTACGGAGTGCGCGGGGAGATTTTTTTATTTGGAAGGGTGGTGAGAAGTGGAGCAAAAATACGTGTGGGGGCGCGCGCATGCAGTAGAAGCCTTCGGTCAAATGTCTGTTTTTCTTTTGAAGAAGAGACACGCGGAGGATGGGAAAGAAGGTGCTCTGATTCTGGGCCCCAATCCTGGATGCTCTCAGAGGAGCTGGTCCAAGGCTCTCCGATTGGTGTCTGCGTCCTTTCCAGATGGGGTCCGGGAGGGAGGAGGCGGTGGAATTTTCAGAGGGGAGGGGTCGCACCGCAGGATCGAGGAATGTGAGTCAGGGTCATTATTTTAGGCTTTTCTCCCCATTCCTTTCTTCTCCCCATCCTGCCTGGAGAAGACGCCTCGTTGACAGAGCCGGAGAGAAGGAACGAAAACCGCTTCCTGGAGCGCCAGAGCATCGTGCCACTCCGGCTCATCTACCGCTCTGGCGGCGAAGACGAAACTGGGCACGACGCGCTGACCACACGGGTGCGGGGCGACCCCGGCGGCGCTCAGGTGAGAGGCGCTGTCCTGGGAGGGTGGTCCTCCGCGCTGCCTGGCCCACCCGCGACTCTGCGTTTGCTTTCGGTTGCCCTGGAGATGCAGTGTCTTAGGTGAAATGAGTGCAATCCTAATGCTAGTCCTGCAGGGCGCTCCGGGTGCAAAAAGAAGAACGGAAAGGGGGACAAAACCCCCAAACAACCACAGACCAGGGACTTTGCTCGAGAGGAGTTTGTGCAGATGCCTCTAGCAGCGCGTCAACTGAGCAAAAGGGCGGAGACCCTCTCACTTCTCTCAAGCAAAAGCAGGTCCATGCATGGGCAAGAAGGGGTGTAATATCAGGGCAGAATTTGAGTCATTATTGTTGTGGTTGTTGTAATGCTCAAAGACTTTAGAAGTGGTTTAAACCACACTCGGTGCTGTTAAAAAACTGGAAAAACAAACCTAGACACCTCTAACTAAACCCCGCCATAAAAACAAGCTGAACTGCAAGGTTATCAGCTCACTCAATATGTGAGTGCCAGAGAAGTCCACCTCCCCGCTTTCTTCGTTGGTAGCAGCTTCGTGTAATTAGGGTCATGTTATTTATCGGGCATTTGTAAATTATGTTTTTTAAAAATCTAAGTTTTATCAATTACCAGTACTTAGATCAATATCACACATGCACAGGTATGCCTGAAAATTATTTTGAATTTACTGGTTAATTTCAGTAAATATTTGGGGCCCTATAAACTTTTTTTTAAATTTACATACACCAGTCTGGCAACCAGTTCACCTACATGTAAGTGCATATTAAGATACAACTCGTTCATGTAGTTGAAAATTTGGAAACTTAATTGAAGCAAACTTATAATTTATCTGTATAGGTAAAATATGTAAAAATAGAAAAATACTATTTAAATTTTCATTTGTGGCCCAATATTAAAATTTTAATACAAGTGAGGAATTAATTTAAAGAGCTATAGTAATAGTCATCAAAGTTAGATTATTGTAGTAAAAAATCTAATATGCCAAGCCTTTAATGAAAGATGCCATTATTTCAATTAATGTTTGGGTAAATATCTATTTTCCTTTTTTATTTTAACTTGTCTCCATGGTAAAACTGAAAACACAGGGGATACAGTCTTATTATTCAATACATTAGAATTATTTCTATGGAGAAATAAATTTCAAACATGTGCAAAAGTAGAATATTGTAGTGAAGCCCAAGCTTCAACAATTAACAACTCATATTAATTACCAATTAATCAACTCAATTACCAATCTTGTTGTACCTATATCCTACCAAGTTACTTCCCCTTTCTATATTATTTTGAAGCAAATTGTATTATTTTATTTAAAAAAAATTCACTATGCATCTCTAAGAGATATGGATTCTTTTAAAAATGTAGCCCTATTATATCTAATATATAAATACATATTAAGTGTGTAAATATGTTAAAATATATAAATATATGTAAATATAATACACATATATTTAAGTTTATTTGATTCAGGAACCAAATAATGTCTTCTGACTAATTGGTGGGATTTTCTTTCATTTTAATTGTTGTTCAAGGACAGTTTTCTGCCTTTTACTTTCATCGCAGCCCACCCTCCAGCCCTCCCCATTTTGTTTGTTTTTTAAGTCTCTTTAATGTAAAGTTCCCCTCCTCTATTTCTTTTTTTTCCTTGCAATTATTCACTGAAGACATGGGGTCTTTCATCCTTTAGAGTTTCCCACAGTGTGAATTTTTGCTGATCTAGCCAGTGCTTTAAAACAAATCACAAAGTCTTTCTCGGAAAGGAAGCAAGGCAGAAGGAAGTAGAGACGTAGAAAAGGAAAACCGTAGGATTGAATCTGGAAATGCTGAGTCTCTGCCTCGTACTAGTAATGTCTGCAGGGATCTCTGCCATTCTCTGTGTTTGGGAAAGACCACCACATTTGGCAAACAGGCCAGTTCTCCCTTTTTGTTCCTCATTTATGGAGCTCTGCTTCTGCAGTTCTTTGGTTTTTAGGCGTCTCCACTTAGAGTAGAAGACACCTTGGGCTCCTGCGGTTTCTGTTTTCTACAGCAATAAACCTCAGAATTGAGAAGAACTGCTCTAGCTTTTGGTGAGGTGTGAATGAATTGGTAGGATTTAGGTTGAACAGCATGAATTGATTATTTATTCAAGTCAGAAATGAAAGTGAAGATACTGTCTTGTCATCAAAGTAATTGTTACAGGAAGTCATCTCAGTGGCTGGCACAAAGTCCGCACAGTACATCTGGTTGGATGTCTGGATCTCCTGGGGAGCCGTTGCAGCTTACCGTGCTCCTTAAACTGTGGTTAGAAACCATTAATATGAGGACTGAATCTGGCAGAGTCGTAAAGACCTATTTGCCATATGCCAACTTTTCCTACATTTAGTAAACTAAGGAGTTTTCCTGCATTCTGGCATTTCTAGTTTCCTCAGGAGCTGTAATTCAACCTGAAAACCTATTCAGTGTACAGGGGTGGGCAAAAGCAGGTTTACAGTTGTGAGTCTGCAAAACAGTTTATTCTTGTATTATTATTTAATTATTGTATTATTTGTATTACAACTGTAAACCTATTTTTGCCCATCCCTATATATGACCCTTGTTATTTCTTTAGTAATCAAATAGATATAATTCATGGCACCTTAGCTACCTATAAATATTTTTAGCTGATTTCTTTCTACTTCAGAAATAAAGTTAGGATGATTTTCTGTCACCTTACAAACCATATACTCATTTGTTGGTTTGTTTATTTAAAGGCATTTTTTAAAGATTTTATTTATTTATTTTTAGGGAGAGGGGAAGGTTGGGAAAAAGAGAGGGAAAGAAACATTTATGTGCAAGAGAAACAACTTCTATTGATCAGTTGGCTCTCACACACCCCCAACCAGGGACCTGTCCCACAACCCAGGCATGTGCCCTGACTGGGACTCAATCCAGTGACCTTTTGGTTTAGGGGACAACACCCAACCCACTGACCCACACCAGTCAAGGCTAATGGCATATATATGATCTCCTTTTGTGTACCAGGTTTTATGCAAGGCCCTGGGGATTCAAAGAGAAAAGACTTAGTTTTAGCCTTTCAGGGATTTACAGACAAGTGGGAAGATGGATGGATGAAGAAGCAGTTACATTCTGCCCATCTGTGTGATTTTCTGGAGGTGATCGCAGAAAGCTGTGGAAGTAGAGAAGACCTATTATTCACCCAGGTGAGTAGTCAGGATGGATTCTCTGGAGGAGGCGCTGTGTGCGCTGTGTTTAGAGAGTGAGTAGGAACTGGCCAGATTAAAGGGAGAGGACTGGAATATTAAAGCCAAGGGGCGGCAAGTGCATAGGCGTGTGGGAGTCAGGACACATTTTTGTTAACTGCAAATAGTTAGGGTCAAGGGGAGACATGAGACCAAACAGGAAAGCAGGGAGATGTTGCAGCACCTTCATGATTTGCTGGGGAAATTGGCATTTGTCCTGAAAGCAATCTAAGGATTTCATAAGGAGTTAATTTACCAGATTCATGTTTTTGTGGGATAATCTTAGTTGTTAGAAATGAATAGTTTTAATTTTAAAGAGTAAGTGAGTGGGGTTGTTTAATTCATAGGTAAATGCCAATTTAGCTACTCATTAAGCCTCATAAGAGCTTATTTTCTAAGTGGACTGAAAATATTGTATAAATGAATTAATATTTATAAAGCACTTAGAACAAGGCTGGGCATACTGTAAACACTATATGAGTTTTTCTTAAATGACAAATTCCCTCGGGCTACTTGAGTACTCTTTAGCAGTTTCATGACATCACTTTAATGCAAAAAATGGTGCCCTCATTACCTGAGTTTTACACATTCCCAGGAGTAAGTTACAAATCACTCAAATTTACACAACTAAGTGGAATCTAACATCACCAGAGATGGGAGAGACCTTAAAGGTCATCTAAACTAATTCAGATACTACTTCTCATCTGGCAAGATTAAGCCATGACCCAGAGTAAGAAAACCAGCCATGTATTACTTAGTGTTTCAGAAAGCTCACAAGAACTGTGATGATATAACACACCTTAATTTTACTCTTCGTATATCCTTGTTTCATTTTTATCACTAAATGGAACAAAACACATATTTTTTTTAGTTCTGTAGAAATCCTAGCAATTTAGTGTGAAATAATAATTCACTTGCTACGAGTCCATTTTTCAAAAGATTTTCTTACTACATGAGCAGTTACTTGAATTCATACTTTCTATTTATCCCAAGTGGGATGATCAGCCCATACTGAAAGTGTATTATGTCATAAAGTCCTAGAAATGATAGTCAGTGACTTTGTGTTCGATTGTGGGTAACCTTGCTTTTCTCAGGTTGTCTACCTAGTGTGAAGTAATTTCAGTCCTGCAAAGTAGCACTCAACTATAATATTCAGAATTTTTAGGGTTTTTTTCCTGACTTGAAATTGTTTGTACTGAAGGAATGTATGTCTGCAGATAAAAGGATACAACATATTTTTAACTGGACACCCACATGGGCAAGATATCACCTACTGAGTCTCAGTGTGGTTTGATGCTGATAATCACAAAATTGCTATTTTTAAGAATAAACACCTTAATGGTTACTCCTTTTTTGCTAGCCATGCATGACAGATTTCTGTAGCATTGCAGATAGGTTATTCAATGATTTATTTTGTTGTGTTTTCACCCCATAAATTTTCAATAGTTTGTTCTTTACCCTGTGATTACATTTCTCTACAATAGCAGATTTTTTTTTTTTTTTTTTTTTGGTCAGATGTCTTTGTTGTCAGTGAATAGATAGGCTACTGATTTCTCTCTTTCCCTGGAAAGTGTTGTAGCTTCTCGAGTAGTCATTCAGGTGCCAAGAACATAGACCTGTGATTTGTCATAGTTTTGATAATCACTAATGAATGGGGAAAGTGCAAGATGGCAGCAAGATGGCAAGCAGTAGGAGTGTTCCACTTCTGTGATTATATTTATACATATGCCTAAGCATGGATGAGCTGTACTTAAAATTGTGCTGTTTCACTTGGGAGCACTGAGTCAGCTTGATGGTAAATTGTCTGCGGTGCTGCTTCCCTGGTGAAAAAGGGCTCCTAGGAATTACTGTTTTAGATGTATTTTGCAAGGACAGCACAAACCTTGTTTTTTCTTAATGTGCATTTGTTAAACCTAAGTAGCTCAATATTGATAAAGTTTTGCCACCAATCAAAACTTGGTTCTGCTGCTATAAGTAGAAAGGAGCCATTTTTTAGTGCGCTTTTATTCTCCTACCAATTCTTCTCATACCAATTAAACAGTTAAAAGAAAATGAAATTGGGCATTGTAGCAGTTTCCCTCAAGTCTTCTTTTTTACTCTCTGAGTTCCCAGTTTGTAAATATTTCTTTTGAGCATCTTTGAAATTCTGCCTAATCATTTTACTGTGCACAAAAAGAACCTGTCTTTCATAGGTTTTCTTATATCTATGCTTGAAAAATTATGAATTACTCTAAGAGCTTATGGGTTGATAAATATTTTTTTTAGTTTTATTTGCTTTCTTAGTTTCAAAGAATGCCAAGCGTTTTATCGTTTTTAATGACTCGATCCCTCCCTAAAAGCCCATGGAGGGGGCTGCTTCCTTGTTGTAACACATTGAGAGCAGGTATCTGTGACGTTTGTCATGCTTGGTAGCTCCCAGAGGGCTCTGATAGGGCCACATTTATCATTAGGTGTCATTGATAAGCCCCAAAGGGAAAAAAGATGTTAATAAGAGGAGTGGGGAGAGCTGAAGAAAAGGAGGAAAGCTTGAAGAAAATAGTGAGAAGGAAAGAGAAATCAGGGGAAGAAAAAAATACTCACAATAGTGTTATTATATATGTTCTAGTATGTACTGCAATACTTAATTTACAGTAATTTATGTGGTTACTTTTTAGGTACCAGATGTGTTTTGAGGGACTTGATATACATAAACTCTTTGCATCTTCACAAATTATATGACAGGTAATACTTGTTAGCTGCAAAATCACAAAGCTGGTAGGTAGCTGAGAGGCCACTTGAACCCAGGCACTTTGGCTCCACTGCACCGTCTGTGTGCTCTGTGCTTACCTACCGCCCTAAACCGGCCTAATGGTAGAAGACCACCAGCATTTCTTTAGATGTCATTCAATAACACTGGGGTCAAAGATTTATCTTTTTTTAATATTTTATTTTTTAGAGAGAGGGGAAGGGAGGGAGAAACAGAGGGAGAGAAATATTGTGTGGTTGTCTCTTGTGCACCCCCTACTGGGGACCTGGCCTGCAACCAAGGTACATGTGCTGATTGGGAATTGAACCAGTGACTGTTTGGTTCTCAGGCTGGCACTCAATCCGTTGAGCTGCACCAACCAGGGCATGGGGTCAAAGATTTCTTACATCTGCCCCATTGGAACTATTTATTTCTTTCAGCTCTTGAAAATATTTTTTTTAAGTTACATAGTAGCATAGAAGTAGAACACAGCAGGGATGCTTCATTTCTGCTACCTTGAGAATGAGAATGGAATATAAAAAGTTAACATTGAAAAGGTGAAAACACCTCTTGAAGGATGTGTGTATTTTGTTTCTTTTGCAACTGGATGTGTACACTGATTATTAGAATCTTAGAAAATCAAAGATTTTAGTATTCAGCAGTCAACACCAAAATTATGTATGTACTTTTGTGTTCAAAATTTTATAAAGCAGAAACATCAAAGGATTCTAAACAAGGATGCTAAACAAGGATCTGTATTCATGTGACCTTCTTTAAAAAAAAGATACAAAATATCTTTTTTGTCTTCATAGAACAAGTAGCTCCAGAGTTCCAAATGTCAGAGCATTCAGGTAAAAGGGATAAGTAAACAATCAATAATAATGAAAAACAGTAGCCTTTGAGAACATCCAGTTGGATGTATTTAAATTATTTATAAAAGCACTAGAAAGCAACTACTTAGTGAAAGTTGAAAAAGAATGAATATTTATTGAATATTTGCCATGTACCAGGCACTGTGCTGAGTGTTTTACATACATTATCTCTTGTTATGAGGTAGATGTGATTATTAAACCCATTTTGTCATTGAGAAAACTGAGGCTTAAGGAAGCTAATTAACCTGCCCAAGGCCATACAACTAAGTAATAGTATTGGGAAAAGGATCCTCAAAGAAAATGTTAGAAATTCACATAGAATAGTCCTTTTAAACATGTGGTTATCCATTTATCTGTTATTTCTTTAAGAAACTCTTGGCCCCTCCCAGGTCTCCTTCCTGGCTAACTTCTTCCAGCGGTGGATCGATGCCATTTTAGCATTTCTGTTCTTTTCTAAAAATGGGTATAATTTCTACTTCTATCTCAGATATTCTTTTAAGCACAAGAAATATCTGAATCCATATCTAAATGACAGAAGAGAGTATCTGCATCCTATTTGTTGCAATTTAATTTGCCAGAAATTCACTTAAAAGAAACGAATTATGGAGACTTATCTTCTGTTCCTCCATAGTGTCCTAGCCTCACCTCCAGAGATCCTGCTTGGGGGCATTTTAACAAACTATAGAAACAATCCCTGAAAGGATAGTCTTTGGATGGGAGTATTTAAAAAAGTCTCCCCAGTGGATTCCAGTTTGTACCTAGGGCTGAGGAGCTCTGTGTTATTAAGATTTAATGGATTTTTTTCCTTCTTAAATCTCTTTGGATCTTAACTTAGTCACAAGGCTTTGGTATCTGATTTGGTATCAGTCTTCTCAGTCACCTCCTTGACCTCTTCAGTCATCCACCAGGGTCTTTCTAATAGATATTTTGAAGGACACTGTAAGAAACATTCCTGAGGAACTAGTTATAGCATTCGTCCAAGTCTTGGAGAATATCACACATGATGTCTCATCAGAACCAAGAGGAGAGATTTGTGCTGTAACTGTGTTTTCTTCTTCGAGTTGGATGCCAAAAGTTTAGAGGCAAATTGTGCCCTTCTGCAGAGTGAAAGTCACAGCATGAATGTTCACAGCAGCTTCATAAATGGCCCATCAGCGTGCTCCTTCTCATCATTCCCATTTCAGCTCAAAAGTCATCGGAGATAGCTCTTGATTTGTGAGATTTATCAATCTCAGAAGTCAGATCTGTGCACATTTTCATATGCATGTTGTACTTTGATTAACATAAATATTCAGACTAAAAGAAAATTAATCTCACAGAGCTTCCCTCTGTCCATTTTTCTAAAGTAGTCACGCCTCACCCCTCCTTTTTGCATCACGTTACTCTGTTGCCTCGTAACACTTGTTAGCATTTGACATTCTTTTCAGTGGTTGATATGTTACTGTCTTCCTTCTAGTCTGCCATCACTAGAATGCAGACTATGAGAACAGTGATCTGGTCTCTTCATTGGCAGTACGTCTCCATCGTGTAGAACAGTGGTTGGCACTGAGTGGGTATTTAATAAATGTTTATTGAAGTAATGAATTTTCCCTCTCCTCCAATTTCCTCATATACTTAAAAGTTTTATTTTGTCTCATAATTGTTCATATAAACAATCTGAACTCCTTTCTGGAACAGGGTAGAGTTCTAAATGAGTAAATGCATGAATAATTTTAGCCTTTTAAAAATAATTGAATTTATAGCCCCCTTTGATAATTACAGTTATTTTATACATAATTAAATAGAGTTCAGCGTGCTTCTTTTTTTAAAAATAGAAGTACTTCTGGTTGTCAGAGTGGGGGCAGTTGGGGCCTGGGTGAAACAGGTGAAGGGATTAAGAAGTATAAATTGGTAGTTACAGAGTAGTCACAGGGATGTAAATTACTGCAAAGGGAATATAGTCAATAACATTGTAATAACTATGTATGGTTCCAGGTGGGTACTTGAAATATGGGGAGAACCACTTTGTCAAATACGTGATTGCCTAACCACTGTACTGCATACCTGAAGCTAATACACAGTAATACTAAATGTAAACTGTAACTGAAAAATAAAATTAAAATTAAAAATTAAAAAATATAAATATAAATACTTCATATATAAAAACTGGTTTTAGACTGCTAGGTGTTTTTCACTTCTAATATCATCATTTGAGTTGGTTTTAAGATATAAGTCTGTTTTCTCCAGCACAAACTATTTTACATAACTTCATTTTGAAAATAAAATTTAAAAAATTGTGTAAAATAATCCAGAAATATCAGCAGTTATAACTGGAGAGAGAATAAAGAACTTAATCTCTTACCCTCCCCACTCCTCATCCTTGCTCTATAATCTGTTGGTTGTTTATAATGAAGAAAATTTTCAGAATCATACTTATCAGCAAGGGTAAATCAACATTTTCCTTCTCCTTTTTAAACATTAATTTTGCACCAGGAGATTTTTAGCACTTAGCAGTAGTTGCCCTTTTGTTGCATTTTTTGGTCCCAAGTAAAGGACATTAGATAAGTTTTTGAAGATGGAAAATCGATGATGCTTTCCCAGACAGGCCTCAGGAGCTTGTGTTTTGCAAGTGTTTTTAAAGTTTTCTACCCAGGGCAGAACTAGTCGACAGTTTTTCTTTTTCCTTTTAATTTGTATTGAATCTATTGGGTGACAGTTAATAAAATTATACAGGTTTCAAGTGTACGGTTTTATGTCACCTGTATATTGTATTATGTGTTCACCATTCAAGTTCTCTGTCACCATTTATCCCCCTCTGCCCTCTACTCCCTGCCCAGCTTTCTCTCTGGTGATCACCATGCTGTTGTCTGTGGGCTGACAGTTTTCTTAGACCACTTATGCTCCTTGGCACTGGCCTCATGTCTCTAACCTTGCCGATTAGTTGGTTGCTAATTAATTAATTAATTAATTAATTTACTCAGTTTGTCTTTACAGTAGATGTGCCTTCATTTCCTTCACTAGTGAGGTCAGGATACTGGGGTCAGGCTCATACACACAATTTGCTAGTACTGTCGTAGCTTAAGCTTTTCTCTAAGTGGGATTTGTTCCCTTGGACTAGAGAGCAAGGTGCTGCAGAAAGAGCTACCACTTCACAGAATCTGATTCTACAGATTTCCACAAATTCCCTAGTAGATTTTTAATGTCCTTGGAGTATACTGTCAGGGGCCTGGCCAGGAGCCCATCTGTGGATCTCAGCGGGTATACGTAGCCGTCAAGATTATGCATGTACTATTTATTATAGCTAAATCAGCTGTACAAAAGCATAAAATGTGAGAGCAGTTTTGCAGTCCTAAATCAAAACTTTCATCTTACATGGCTTTTTTTTCAAACTTACTTCCTCATGAAAGTACCTTTAAACTTGGACAGATATTGATTGGTAAGACAGTGGGGGAAATTCAAGAGGTTTTCAATGTCATCAAAGGTGAAGCTATTTCTGCTGGAGAAGGGTATTTCAGACCGTGCTGTATAGCAATTTTTGTTGCTTCTCAGGACCCTCTAGGATAAAAATGGGAGAAGAATATTGGTGCTGCGATACTAAGAATTCTCATTTATTTTAATTTCTGAGGTAAGTTTAGCATGATGTTCTTAGAGTTCTTAATGATCTTGCACAGACAATGTTCTCTCATATTTAATGAAGGAAAAGTACTATTAGTTCATAAATTAAACAATTTTTTCTAATTTTTAAATTTTTATTGATTTTAGAGAGAAAGTGAGAGAGAGAGAGTGTGAGAGACAGATTTGTTGTTCCACTTACTTAAGCATTGATTGGTTGATTCTTGTGTGTGGCCTGACTGGGGATCCACCTCACAACTTTGGCATATCATCCAACTCAGCTACCTGGCCAGGACCCAGTTACTTCTTTCCATTTGTCATTTTCCTGTGGACTTAACTTGTTCTGTTCACTTTCCTTATGACCTCACTCTATTTCTGTCAAGTGCCTTTTTTTCTCTTAGCACCGGCAGTGAAAAACAAGTCTCTAAAAGGTTATTGACATTCCGTGTTGGGGATCATCTCTGCCGCATGTTGCTGGACTTATTTTGGGATTTGCAGAATGTGTAACAATTCAACAAGTTTTACCCTTTACTGCTTACCTTTAAGCCTGTTTATATGTGTGTGTGTTTCTTCTTTTTCCTTTTTGTTTCTTTTGTTCCCCTTAAATTGTCTTGATTCATTCTCCTCTCTGGGTACAGGTTCAAGTGTCCCTTCTGCTCTTCACTGCTGGAATAATCACTTTTCTAAATCACAATTCCAAAGTCATTTTCCTGTTCTCGTTGCTCATAACCACTAGATTTAAACACTGAGTTATACGCTCAGTTCGCCCTTTGAACCTACTGAGCGTGTCACTTCTCAGAAAGTCTTTCAGAATGAGCCGTTGCCATGTCGCTGCAGGATTCACAGTCAGTATTAAGAAATGATGAGGCACTTTTACAGGTATACTGAAAGTAAAATTGCCTCATAGGCTTGCCATAAAATTGTCCCTGCTTCTGTGTGTTTAAAGCATGGATAACTTGGGTGTATTAGTAGAAGGCGTCCCCAAAGAGTTAGACTGGAGTCCCAGGCTGGAACTGCCATTTGTGTTCACCGTCGTTTGTTTAGTGTTTAGCCCTGGGCTCATGCTCAGTGGATGCTCAGCAAATACTTATGGTCTGCCTCTGTTTCAATTTTCTGTCTCAAAGATGCAGAAAAAAGTTCTGTGACCATTTATGGTACTGATGTTATATATTTTTGACATGTTTCTAATAGTTACACTACTTCTTTCCTCTGGATTATTAAAGGCTTTTGTTGGGTGGGTTCAAGAGGAGGGTGAGCCTCCTTCCACATTAGTGCCTTGTCTCTGACCCCTTTCTTACTGTTCCAGTACATGTATTCTTGCCGGCCCAGCACAGCTGCCCTGGATATAATAGTGCGTGTCCTGTGAGAGTCCCATCCCTACGAGCCTCTGGATGGAAGTAGCTGTCCCTCTTGCTTCAGGTTTGAGTCGGGGTTTATTAGGAGAGGCAGGGCTCTGATGATGAAGGGAGGGAACACTGGAGAAAGCAGTGGGAATTCGGACAGTGATTGGCACACGGTCATTCTACCATGTAGAGCCGCCTTGCTATCTCCTGGCTGCCTTAATCACTGTGACAGAATCATTCATGTCAGTTTACAGTCCTGTCTCTCCCAACAAAAATTAGTCTAAGCTGTTTAACCTTTGTGTGTGACTTTGCTCACCAGATTTTGCCATTTGCTGCCTGGAGCTGTGTTTTCTTTAAGATAGTGATGCATGTCTTCTGGGACAGTGACATACAGCGTTTTTGATGGATCTGAACTCATATGACATATTCAGCGAAGGAGGTCCCTTGACATTTGTTCTTGGGACTTTTTTTTCCCTTTAATTGTAGCCTGGAACTGAGGACAACATCCTCTTTTTAACTTTTATTTTTATAGATAAATTCCAGATGCATTTTTGTCTAATAATTGTTTTATTTTCCTCCCAATTTTTACCTCTCTTCTAGGGACTAGCAAGTTAATATAAAATATTTATACTTTTTGTTTGTTAGGTGGTAGATATTACCCATATAGTACTGTTAGTCCATGAAATCTCCATGCTCCTAAAAATTCGCACATCTGATTGAAATCAGAAAGAATACCACTGGAGAATGGTCCCTTCAGAGTAAGTAGACACCACAGGGGATGATGGCCCTCTGAGCTGTTTTCAAGCATATATGTATCTCTGTGTGAAGAAAGGATCTGAATGCACACTTAAGATCAGGAAAGAAAATAAGCGCTTGTGGTGGGGAGGAGTTTCCATCAAAATGTTAAGCTCCAGTAGCTGGTTCACAGAAATGACTCCAGCTGACCTAGTATAATCTCAGGAGCAGAGTAATTCATATTTTATATATATATATATATATATATATATATATATATATATATAATTAGTTTTTGTAAGAACTTTATTGAACTATAATTTGCATATCATAGAATTTATCTACTTAACAAGAGTATACAATTCAAAGTTCATTAGTTTATTCAAACAGTGGTGCTGTCAGCACCTCCACAATTTTAAAACATTTCCATCACTGCTAAAAGAAACCTCATACACATTCCCCCAGCTCTCTCTCGTACTGCCTACCCCCAAACCCACCCCTAGGCTACCAGTGACCTACTTTTGTCCCCATAGGTTCACCTATTCTAGACACTTCACATTCACGGAATCTTACACTGTGTGCTCTTCTGTGACTGGCTTTTTTCATGTAGCATAATGTTTTCATGGTTTACTTATGTTGTAGCATGCGTTATTACCTTATTCCTTTTTATTGCTGGATGATACCCCATTATTTATCCATTTGCTTTGATGGATATTTGTTTTACTTTTTTACTTTTGGGGAATTATGCATAATGCTCTTATAAATCTTTGTGTAAAAGTTTTTGTGTAGACATGAAAACACACACCCCCCAAAGATCAAGGCAGGTCATTGCAAAACAGTACTTTTATTTTTAATACATGCAGCAGTATACTTTTTGTTGTACTCTGTTCTTTGTCTTGTTCTAAAAATCCTGGCCATGGTACATACACTAAAGTGATTTCTGAGTCCCGTATAATGGGTTGTGATCTGACCTAGGGTTTTATCAATTGTCTTACAGGATTCCTGACAGCTGAGCCTTAGTACTATGAAGCAGCTCCTCCTTTGGGCAGCTCTGGGAAAAGGCTTTAGAAGGTTGAGTCGACGGGTGCCTGCTGGAAGCTTCCAGCCATTAATTTTTGTTTCCTGTGCTTTTCCTGGCAACAGTACTAGAGAGAGCTCTATGGTTGTGTTAATTCATCCCCTACCTGTTATGAGGCATCAGTGAAATTGACCATGTGAAGGTGCTTGTGAGAATTTTTTTAGGACAACTTTTTTTTCACGGTTGTAAAATGTTTATGTTTTGAAATGGTTTAAACCTACAAAAAAGTAGAATAATATGACAAACACTCTTGTATTCACCATCCAGAGTCAACAAAATTTGGTAGTTCTGTGTTTTTTTTTTAAAGATGCAAAATAATAGATTTAGTTATACTAGGTCAGCTGGAGTCATTTCTGTGAACCAGCTACTGGAGCTTAACATTTTGATGGAAACTCCTCCCCACCACAAGCACTTATTTTCTTTCCTGATCTTAAGTGTGCATTCAGATCCTTTCTTCACACAGAGATACATTCCTTCCTTCCTTTCATTTCTACTCCCTTCCTAGAGGGGATTATCTTGCAATTGGTGTCACCTTTCCTGGCTTTGTCTTCATACTTTTACTACATAAATATTTCCATAAATAATTTAACTATTTTGTGTGTTTTTAAAATACACATTTTTGGTACCATGTAGCTACTTTTGCCACTTCTAAAATTTGATTTTCAATCTTTTATGTTGATATAGGTAAAAGAATTGAATTCATCCTTTTTTATTGCTATCTGGTTTTCCATTTCATAAACCTGCTGTTTATTTATTTTCCTTTTAATGGAATTTATAGAGTATTTTTCAATATATGCTGTTATAGTGTGTGGCATTGATATATACATGTGTGTGTCTTTCTGTGGGGCATATATTTAGAAGTGAAACACCAATTTACATTCTGCCAGCAGTGCATGAGAATTTCTGTGTATCCCCATCTTCATCATCATTTACAATCATAGGACTTTTAAATCTCTAACAATATTATTGGTGAAATGATGTTTAATTATTTTACTTTCCACTTTTCTGATGACTAATGATATACAACACCTTTGGTGATTATATTTCTCTTTAAATGATGTAAACACATACATACTTTCCCATTTTCCTAGTGGGATATTTGTCTTTTTCTTTTTGATTTGTAAGCTTTTGAAATATATTATGAATTCTGTTCTATTATTAGTTACCTCTGTTGCAAATACTTTAACAATTTTTTGTGGCTTATCTATTCATTTTCCTGGTATTGTTTGTTATAGAAGATTAAAAATTGTTTTTGATATCATCCATATCAACCCTTTCCTTCATGATTCTTTTTGTGCTTGTATTTTACTTTATTACTGGAGAATGTACTAGTTTTATAAAATTTATACATCTTGATTTTCAGTAAAACAAATCTCTGATGTAGTATTCTTTTAAAAAAGTGTTATAGGATAATGATTAAGAGTTAGAATACCTGGAATGAGACTTCATGGATTCAAACCCACCTTTGCTCCAAACCAACTGTGAGAACTTGGCACACACTTAACTTCTCTAATCCCAAGTTTTTATACCAGTAAAACAGCAATAAGAATAATGCCCAGTTTAGACATTGTTGTGAAGATTAAGGGGGGATGATATGCATAAAGCTTATGGCGGAGCATTCGGCATGCAAGTTTATACATGCCAACAACAAGGGTTAGCTGGGGTTTTAGCTTCCATAATTATCATTTCTTGGTATAAAACTGGTGTATGGTGTATAATTTTGTCTGTACACAAACCGCTGGATTTCTCTGATTTTACAAGAGCTGTGATTCACATCAAATGTTCCAGGTGGTAGAAAAACTTGGACCCTGTGCTAATTCTGAGTTCCAACTTTGTTCTCACTGTAGTCTTTCCAGGAATCTAGCAAACCAGGTTATTCTTCTTTCTTTTTTACCCCCACATAGTTCAGGTATTAGGTGGGATTTTTTTTTTAATGGAATGAGTAACCCTGCGGCCCCTTTGCTTTGGGATGGAAAACAGCTCTGTGTGAGCTAAAACCTCCCCAGTCTGTGTTCCGCACAGGGCTGTTCCCAGCGGGGAGGTGAGGAATGGAAGGAGAGCAGGCACTGCGAGGTTAAGAGGCAGCTAGGTAGAAGGTTGAACTCAAAGTTCCCAAACTAGGCTGAGTTTAGAGTGCATATTTTTAACTGGATTAAAGGATATGATGCTCTATTTCAATATCTTACTTTAGTTTTTTTTAAACATGTTTTATCTGAAGTACTCCAAAATGTAAGATTCTAAAGGAGCAGACATTTGAGGAAGAAAAGCCTCTCCACATTTTATAGATGGCAGCAGTCATTATAACTAAACCTTTACCTCCTCGGTGACAGCTAAGACCGCCTTGCATTTGAAATACATTTATTACAACAATGTTGATTTTAAGTAGTTTTTAAAATAACAGCTTTACTGAAGTATGGTTTATGTACCGAAAAATCCACACTTAAAATATATAATTTAGTGGCTTTTAGTATAACTTTTAATAAAATTTCCAGGCATTCTTAATTATCTGTTTTTTTCCCTTCTGTTTTGCTCTTCCCTTTTTACCATTCTGTTGTTTTTGCTGCCATTGTAAACTAGGTGTGATTATAAGTTCATTTGCCCAGTTTCTTGCTAAGACAGCTCTGGGCCCAGCATTCAGATGTAGCCTGAAGTTCAATGGAAGAACTTCCATTTTCTTGCAGTGGGTTCCCATATTTAATAAATATTTCAACACTTAATCAATCAACCATGTGTTCCTGAATCTCCAACAGTTTTCAACAGTCTTTCCAAAAATCTGTTATTTCAAAGTTAATTGTTTGTGTTATTTCTCTTTCTCGAGAAATAGTTAGCTTAGAAGATGTCCGTATGCTTTTATTTCAGTATCATATGCTCACTGGAGAAAGTGTGGAGGACGAGAGGAGCTCCAAGAACAGATATTGTTGTTGCTGGGGTACGGGTGGTGTGTCTGTATGAAGTCTCCACAGAGCGTCCTGCTCCCATAGGGCCATTGGGTCAGTGTGATCCTCGCATTCACTCGGCAAGAGAAGCAGCTATGCTCGTCTCTGCACCTTCTGGCCCTTGTGCTGTTGGGTATTTTAGTTATGTTCGAGCAATTAATCATGGCTTTTTATAGCTCCTGTACTCTGCAGTGTGTTTTCACTAGAACTAGAGGTTCTTGATTTCTCTTTTTTGTCGTGCTATCTTTGAATAATGAGGGAATGGAAAAGATTGCACATGTTTAATAGACTTTGATTCTTTTTTTTTTTTTTAGACTTTGATGTTTGTACCTTTTCTGATGAAGGTTAAACGTACCAGTTCTGCAATTAAAGTTTTCCCGATGAAGGCCCAATAACTGTTTCGGGTGACACTAACCTTTGTGTGTGTGTGTGTGTGCATGTGTAATTATTTCCTGTGATTTGATTTGTGAACCAACATTCAAAAGTTCACTCTAAAAATATTTAGTGAGGGCCTACTACTGTGTGTCAGGTGCTCTCCTGGGCTCTTGGGATATATAAGGGACTAAAAAACTCCCAAATTTCTTCTTCATGGGGCTTATGTTCTAGTAAATAGACAAAAACATAACATAATAACATAGCATATTGGAAGGTAGTAAGTACTATAGAAAGAAAGGAAAAATACAGCATGGCAATTGGTCATTGGGAGTAAAAGGGGGATGTGGGGAGCATAGGTTGTATTTAATAGAGTCATTCATGAGGCCTCACCGAAGAGGAGACATTGGGAAAAGCCTTGAAGGAAGTGGGGAGTGAAGAACCAGGCAGATTTCTGGGGGGGGGGAGCATTCCAGGATGCGAGAATAGCCAGCACCTTGACCCCAAGGCTAGCTTGTTTATCGAGCATGTGTAACAAGGCTACTACTCCAAAGAGGGTGGCCGACAGACAGTCTCACCGAAAACTGCACGAGGGGAATATTTGGAATTATTCGTACTGCCGGTATTTTCAGTTTCATTCTATGTTTTCAAAGGGCTGCATTATTTCATTGAAGAAGACCATATGCACTTGCACTGTGGTGGCTGAATGTAATCCACCCCCCCTAATTCCCCACGATATAATGCATTTGGATTCTTCTTTGCAAGACAGAATTGCTGTCATGCATTTAAATGTACTTTTATTTTATGTTTAGTATGCGCAGGGCTATGGATCACTCGGTTTGCAGGATGTTTTATCCTATGTGGGTAGTAGATAATTTTAGTGCTAGCCTGCCAGAAAGCTTACCAAGTAGCAAATAGTTTCTGTCGTGCCTACAGATGAGAGGCATACTTCCCGGTCATATTTCAACATATACTCTTTCACAAATGGGGGAAGTAGGCCTAAATTGCGTTAAGAAAGTTTTGTTAGCTATTTAAGAGGGAAAATAAGGTGATTCAACATTAGGACAGTCTTCAGGTAGGGGTTGACAAACTATCTCAAGAGCTTATCAAATAAGGTCAACACTCATTTTTTCAAAATGGTTTTGACAGATGTTTCTTTCCTCATAGGTGGGAAATGAAACACATAACTCATTGCCGTTCCTTAAACTCAAAGTTCCGAACTTTTCCCTCTGACCTATAGATATTGCATATTTCAAGTCATGTAGCCAGATGACTGCCAAACTCACTGACAAATGTTGGTTGAATACAGTAAGCACAGGAACACACGTTAAAAGTTTTTAAGAAGAATTTGTGAAGTGCATATGCTTATGACAATTATACTCTCCATAACAAAGGTAGTGCTTATAAGTACTAGAGACCTAACAAAGAAAGCTAACTTTATCATGGTTATATCCCTGAGAAGTCTTTCCAGTTTTTGGATAATTACAATTTGAAGAGTAACTTTTGTTCATATTACTGCAAAATAACAGTTGTCAGATTTGTTTTACATTTTTAAGTGAGCACATACTTCATGTCAAGCAAGGCACTAAGTGTTGGGGATACGGAGGCACTTGGTGCAGAGTTGAGAGTGGAGGGTGGTATGGTTGTAAGATACGGACCTCAGAGAGGGAGAGTGATAGAGCGATTGTCCTCTGGAAGTGAAAAGGGGCCAGCAGGAACAATTCTGACCCCTGGGTGTAACTCAGAATTCTATTCCCACGTGCTCAGACTCTTGCTGCTCATGTGGTTCAATAAGAAATAGCATGCTTTACATGTATTCTGTCTTCCCAGCAATCCTCAGAAGTTGCCACTGTTGTTCCATTTACCAAATAGCTAAACTTGTCCAAGATTGTTCATTTTGGGAAGGGATGGTGGGGGAATATGAAACAGGAAATTTGGCTCTAGAATCTGAAGTCTTAGCCACTACCCTCTGCAGCTTTTAATAAGTAACTGCTCACATTTTTGAAGCAGGAGGAAACCTCTTTAGGACAAAACAGTTTGTACTGGGTTATAGTACTGCCTTGTATAGTGGTTACATGTTTTTCCAGACGGTAACTATGGGTGGGCAATACTGTGTCTTTCTCAGAGCCAGCTGTGGTTCTCAAGGAGTCCTGTGAGACAGGGTAGGGTTCAGGACGTGGTAGTGGAGTGCAGATGGCAGAGCATGCAGGGAAGGCCAGAGAGGGCAAAGAGGACGGCTTGGTGGCAGTTTGCTGAGGATGCTGATCCAGGGAATGTTTTAGTCAGGAGTCCTTGCCAGGGGGCGGCTTCCCAGAAACTCCGTGGGGGTAGTCAGAGCAACTACCTACACACTTCTCAGAAGTGAATAAATTCTCCCAGGGTATCATTTAATTGAAAAGTGAAGTCTGCATTACTTCAAAGTATTCATTTGCTTCAGAGCAACGAGAAGTGGAAAATTACCAAAATGGACAGAAAGAATGACTGTGCCCAGCCCTTTTGCTTTATAAAAGAGAATCAGGATGTCTTTCAGGAATCCTTTCTGTAGCCCAGCACGTGCCATGCAGGGAGGCCTCATTAAAATCTCTGATTTACCCCCAGGGGAGGCAACACCTAGAGAGTTTGGTTTATTGAGCTTTGCATCAAAACACATCAACAGCACACAGGCCTGGGTCATGTATGGAACACCGAAAACAGTTTAGTGCTCCCATGTGCGTGCTCCTTTGTTAAAGCCCAGGGAGGCAGAGGGAGGGATGAATGGCTCTAATTTAGCTAGCGGCTCCCAAGCGCTACCACCCAGCACTAAGGAGGCCAGAGCTCCGGTGGTTCTCTTTGCTTATTCTTTCCATCAGCTTTTTACACGAAATTGTTTCTACCAAGAACTGAGCTCATGTCAGTGAAGAAAACAGTAGTAAGACCCGGGATTTTATTTTCTTTTTATATTCAGACACAATCATAAAATACTTAGAAATCTCCGAAGTAATGGGTTTTTCTTGGATGAAGATATATTTCACAGCTAAGGGGCAGTCTACATTTGATTCCGACTTTACCTCACTAGACTCTGTTAGCTTGTACCGGGTTTAGAAGACACTTTAGTGATGACCTGTGTCCTGTCTCCCTCTTTTCCAGCTGCAGTTATTCCTTCTAGTCAGGCTTTTCAGATTTGGAATGTCTGGCACTACAGCGTTAGCTTGTTTCTAGAGCAGTTACTTTTCAGGGTACGGTTGGCTACAAGCTTTCCATGCTGTCCCGTGTACACACTTGTGCAGATACCCCTTTACTTACTGAATGTACAATGGATAATGTGATTTGATTTGTTGAGTTTTCTGTCTCTCCTAATAATAGTATCTCTTAGAAGTTCCTGCTTTCAGAGATTATTTGTGGTCAATGTATTTTTAAAAGGCATTTGCCTCTAATAGGGAAAGTGTTTAGTGGTAAGGATTAAGTGACAGACTGGTCTATTTACTGCAGGAGCTAATAGTGACTAGCGCCAATAAGTAATAGAGGTATAAGTAAAAGTAACTCCTAGAGTTTCTCTCATTATTCTTGCTCACTGCCCAGTGCCCATAGAAGCCAGTACTATTACATTGGCTTTTGAGAAAAGAGTTTATTGTGAGGCTGACCAGCAAGGAGAAAGGAGGTAAGGCTCAGATCTGTCTCCCCAGTGGAGGGCTTAGGGTGGAATTCTCGGGTGAGGGAAGGATGGGCGGTATGTGGAGGTGCTGGCAGGGCTGGTTTCAGTTAGAGGGCTTTGGAATTTGACCATTTATGGGAAGGTATGGTATAGGGCTTCAGCCCCAGATCTTCCTGGACAACGGACCTTTCATTTCTGAAAGGATTCTGGTGATGATCAAGTCTGGTCAAGTCTCTTGTCTTTGATTCTGTTGCGGGGAGGCTGTGATTCTGAGTGTTACTTGGGGTCAAAAATTTCTTCTCTGCACATGCTAAGACCGCCTGACCTGTGGTTTTGTTCTGGTGTCTTTGGAAAAGAACCCAGTATCTGGTTAGAAACTGGATAAGACCAGTCTGAGCTGGTTCTGCAGTTCACTTTTATCCAATAGAATAGTTTCATTACTTGGCTACTTCTTAGATTTATCTTACTAAGCTGTTTGAAAATCGTTTAATTTCTTTAGATTCAGATATTTTTAAAGTCAGTATCCTAGAGAGACTATCCACCAGATATATGTAATGCAGCACATATAACACAATTTTCTTAGTATTTGCATTTTTTCACAAACGTGTGTCATGAATGGATTCTTTGAGTTTTCCCGTAATTTAAGGGTAATCCTTCAAAAGGCTTCAAAGAAACCTGGAGACACCATCTGGTAGTATGTGGGAGTCCATTAGTTTAAGAATTTTGGGAGCAGATTCATGTCATATGTATATTATTAACCCTAACCTGAGGATATGATTATTGATTTTAAAAAGAAAGAAGGTGGGGGAAGGGGGTGGTGGGAGAGACAGAGAGAGAGAAAGAGAAAAAAGGGAGAGAGAAAGAGACATTGATGAGTTGTCTCCCATATGCACCCTGGCAGAGGATCAGACTCACAACCTAGGTATGTGCCATGACAGGGAATCAGACAGGAAGCTCCCTGGTGCACTGGATGGTGCTCCAACCAACTGAGCAACCTGGCCAGGGCAGACTCATGTCACATCAAACCTCTGGAGCAGATTCTTGCTGTGTTCTAACCTACAGATGTATTGAAAGATTCCATGGTTACGAGACATGGTTTCCTCAGAGATGGCTGGTAATCTGTTCTTTCTCTATGATACACATTTCTGTTCTGTTCTTCCCTTCATAATTGTGGTAATTAAGATAACTAGTTTGTTCTTTCTACCAATTTTTATTTTAGCTACTTGGGAAATAACAACAATAACAATAAGAAAATATTTTTGCAGCTCTGGAATTCTCTCATTTTGTGTCCCAATATATGACTGTCAAGTTAGAAATGAAAAAACATCTTTTGAATATCCTTGGCATTAGAGACTTACTATCTTTTTCCCCTTCTTTTAAGGAGGAGCTTTGCTCTTTCAATATTTTACTTAGATTTTTCCTTGACTATGTTCTTGGAAAACTTTTGGACGGCTGAGATAGTAAAGAACAAATCTGGTTCTTTTAGAGTTTAGTGTGTATATTATGTATGTGTATATGTATAGGTGTTACACACATGTGAGCAGAAAATCTGGAATTATGTAGTTTTAGTCTTTAGTTCTAGGAGAGAAAAAGCCTTTTTGCCCTATGTAAATTCATTTCTCAAAGACAATTCTATAGAATCTTGTGTGCCAACTGTTCATTGTGGGGTTTTTTTTTTTATTCAGTGTTATTTCTGATTTCTTTTTTTCTTCAAACACTTGGAGCTGGCCCTTCAGCGGCAGTGAGCCTTAACTGTCAGATGTCTCTAACATCTATATAAGGAAGATGAAATGAAGCAAGCGAACAAAAATCCATTGACATAATGGAACTGGGTGAAGCAAATCTTGATGTGAAGAACTCACAGTTCTTATTTTTATTCTTTGGTTATGGCCTGTTTTTGATGTTGCCTCTAGGAGAGATTGTGACCCAGCTGGCAGAAGCAACCTTTATTTCTAGGTCTGCTTTTAAAATTATCTGATTTAGAGCTGAGATGACTAGTTATTCATTTGAGAATATAATAGCTGAACTGCTTACACCTTTTCCCTCCTCTACTGTTTTCACCTATGCTGTATTTAGCTTTCATTATATTTACATATTCTTTGTATAGTTACATATTCTTTACATAGTCATATATAGTTACATTATTCTTTGCAACAAGATTTTATATATTCTTTTGACCACAAACCATTTTAAAGTGCTTTTCTCATAGCATTCTATAATTAATACGATTTTCAGTTTACGTTTAGGGAATAACAAGATGAGGCACATAGTAAGTTTTAGTAACTTTATTCTAAATCGTATATCAAGTCAATAGTGGGGCCAGGAAACGGTCTCATCTTTCCCCTAATGCTTTCTCCTAAGCATTAAAGATGAATATCAGTTTTCCAGGGCTGATTCATCTGAGGGATTGTGTCTGCTGATTTTGTTGCATCGAAATGTTGGGGTTCTTTGCATTCAGATTTAATTACAGCTCAATATGACTACATATTGTATTGTTCTCAGGCTACTAAAGATCTTAAAGGCTTTGACTTTCAGGATTATGTGAGTAAGCATTTTCTTGTTCAGGCCTTAAATTGAAGGCCTAGTAATGGGAGGTTAATGGCCAGGATGATGGAGGGACTGATTTATCAGAAGATAGCTGCAGCATAAATAGGTAATGAGGCTGCCTGACTTCCTGAATGGAGATGAGGAAATCGGAGCTGGTGCCAGTGTCGGCAAGTCTTTCTGCCTCCAGCTTTGGGAGCAGGGGCCACCGGGAGGAGGGGCCCTCGGCTGCCAGGGAGGGACAAGGGTTTTCAGCGCTGTCAGACCTGGCAGCTCAGCAGGGTGAATTCTGGGAGTGTCTCGCAAGAGATCACCTTTTCTAAGGAAAGCCAGTTTTGGGGGTACAAATGACTTCACCTAGGGGTTCCTGGGTACTGAGATTTACATGACATAATCTCTGTACTGGTGTCATACTTCCTTAAACAAGGGTATGTTCACATAAGTTGAACATGTTTACATTATGTCAATATCAATTGCAAATTTTTACTTTATATTAAATAAAATCAACATCAAGAGCTGGTATTTGAATTAGAGAGCAAAGCCAACTAGAAGAGAATTCCATGGGTGGTTCATATGAGACTCATGTTGGTAGCTTTTTAAAAAATACTGTAGGAAGTTAGAGCTATTGGCTTCTTTTCTTACTTAGAAAAAGGGTGTGTTGAGAGTGCTGTGTGTGAAGCAGTACGGTAAAGTGCTTGTAGAGATGGTTCTGGAAACCTGTAGGCCCTCATTTCGTTTATCTGGGAAGACACCACATGGAATCCCTTTTTCTTCCTTTTTGTCTTTCTCGTACCCTTCCCCTCCTTAAAAATTTTAAAAACTTTTATTCATTTTATGGAATTCAGTAACAAAACTCAGGCAGTAAATTGTTGAAGAACATAGATTTGCAAGAAATATGTAGGAATTTAGTAAGTAGATATCAGTTTTCAGAGTTAAACTTACTTTGTCATAAATTGTGAAAATAAGGGAAGGGAGCTCTTCTTCACTGAACATCTATTATATCAGAACCCTTTACATCAATTTCCTGTTATTTTCAGGATAACAAGTACATTTCTTACATTGTTGTATAATAGTGTTTCTCAGCCCTTGGCCACCACCAGAATCACATGGGTAGCTCTTTAAAAAATACTGATGGCCAGTGTTTACCCCAGACTAAATAAATCAAAATCTTTGAGTTTGGGGCCCAAGCACTGGTTTTTCTTAACAAGCTTCCCGCGTGTCTGATGTGCAGCAAGTATTGGGAACTACTGACTTAGAATTTGTGTGGCATCTGCAGTTCCAGCCTGTTTTCCAATAGTGGATGCCTGGCGTTTCCTGCCTCAGGAATACACCAAGTCCTAAGTTCCCTGAATGTGCTGGATGGTTCTCACTTTTGTGCCTTTGTTCGTCCTTCTGCCTGGAGGTTTCTTCCTGCTTTGTCATCTGAGCAGCACCCCTGCAGCTCTCTGTCACCCTGTAGTCAGAAAGCTGCTCTTATGTTTTGTACATGTATCTGTTACTGGACTTTTAAATACCCTGTGATTTGTTTAGTAGCTCCCCTTTTTGACTGTGGGTTTCCTGGATGCAGGGACCATGGTTAATTCTTCTATATTCTTCTATATATCCCCGGGCCCTGCTATAGATATTTCCTCTGAGGTACGGTCTGCACTCTACAAAGGTTGAATGGACTGCGGCTAATACTTTAGTTATCACAGTAAATCTGCAAACTGTGTATTGTTAGTTTTGCTCTTTTGGAGTTGAAGGCTTTCAGTTAGAGATATTTTTGTCCTAATTTGTTCCATTAATAATTGGAAGATCCATAATTCAGACCCAGCTCTGCCTGACTTTAAAGGCTGTGCTTTTTGTTTTGTTTTATTTCATTTCATTGAAAAATGTCCTGCTGCCAGGCAGTTTAGATCCTATGATACTAAATGCAGAAAGTTGGATTTTATGACTAGTTTGGTTAAAGATAATGTGTAAACTAATGCAATGTATGATACAGTTTATGAAAACTATAGGCGTGATTGAGTTAAGCAGATGGAAAGGGGAGAGGTATTTAACATAAAGTGTTAGATACAGATCTAAGGGTAGGACACACCAATTTTCTTACATATGTCGTGCTAATTATAAATTAGGTAGAACTACTGGATAGAACCCTCTGTTAACAAATGCCATTGTAATATAATTCTGCTTCATAAAGTTAGTTCTGTATCTTAACCAACTAACCTGGGGGAAACTACCTTGCTGATGTGGCCACGCAGTTTCTAGAATGAGCAATCTTAATATTAATAGATCTGTGGGATCAGTCTCTGTGAGTTCTTTTATCAGAAGTGCACATGAGGCAGTGGAGTAATTATAGTGAGGTTATGGTGATTTTTTAATTGTTCTTTTTCTGATGTAGAAGAAGAGGCTAATAATAATATGAGTGATTATTGGTATATTGTTTTTTTTTTTTAATTGAACTCAAGGTATTAGACACCAGGAATTACACTTGTATTTAAAAAAAAAAACAAACTTAGTTTAAGCGATCACATGGCACAGAAGTATTTAGGATACAAAATAGTTAAATGTTCTGTTACTTGCTTTAAAAACTTCTTTTTAATACTACTCATTACTTTCACAGTTATCATGTTGCACACAATACAATTTGACTGACAATACTCCCACCCACTGGTATTCGTTGATTCATTATTCAAGTTGGGCTTAATTAAATACCAAATTACCTTGTCTTTCTCCTTGTGTCAAACTTCTGATTCTACCAGGAAAGTTTTAGTGTCAACTTTGCTTTAACAAATGGTTATGAATAAGGCAGTCTTGAAAAGTTAATTTGTATTTTCTCTTTGGGGCCAGTTCATTGGCTCTAGGAGACATGCGGAGAAAAAGGCTGCCAAGAAACAAAATACATAAGGAGCAGGGGGTTATATTAATATTAACTTCACATGTAAATTTCAGTTATTGTCCATGAATAATAAACAGGCCTAAATCTGGAGATTGCATCAGGTTCTTCTGGTCCTAAAATTCTATGATTCATTTTTGACATTTGAAATGAAAATTATCCTTATGTAAATACATTGATTTATTAGTTTGCTTGCCATCTGGTTATTTTATATTTTTGCATTTTTCTCCCTCAATCTTTTGTTTCATGGCTTTTATAAATATCAGCCTCACTGCATGTCTCAATCCTCAAAACATAGAAATACACACATGCTTTACTATACTTATGCAATTTTTTTCCTTTAAAGACAAATTTCTGCATATATCTTAAACCATAATTCTTAATTTCTAAGGTTGTAATGAAATTGGTCTTAGAACATGTGTCAGATGTGATAACATTATTGATTTTTCTGATGAAAACAGAGTTGTAAACATTGTTTTTTGTTGTTTAATTTTCTTTTTGTGACTCTAAAACGGAACCCAGTAAAACCTGCAGGCACCTCTAGCTGCAGAATGGAAAGCAAGGTTGAAGCATGATGGAAAATGCTGGCTGGAAGGTGATACCCTGCTGTTTCCAAGCAGTATGACCTTGGAAGGGCCTTTGCCCACACTAGCCTGGCCTGAGTTTCCTTATTTGTAAAATAAGGATGTTGTATTATTTGAGCTCTAGGGATTCCTCAGTATTATAATATGAAACTAAAGTGTTTGATTGATAGTTTTTAAAATCACAAATCATATCTGTGTAATGCATTTCTGCAAAATTATATTTTTCAAATATCTCTGAGAGCCATTTAGCTCTTAATCTTCAAGTTCAAGTTAATAAATATTAGAATTTTTTTCTTTAGCAATCTGTGTTAGGCACCCTCTCCCACCCTCCACTCCAATGAAAATCCTAATATTATACTAGTTCTGTCTTCTCAAACATCCATTTTCTTTTCCTTTCAACTAAAAAGGCGAGGTCTAAGGTCAACCTCCCAAGAGTCATCCTGGCTCACTTCAATGGTGTTGAGTTGTGAGCTGGATCACAACTCATTAATACTGCATGAATTCTACTTAATTTATTATTTCTGTCAGAAAACCTAAAGTAGTAAACACCTTTCTTTTGTTTGGCATCCTTGTTAAATTAGACACGTGGGGAAGGTGTGTTAGGTTCCTGAATGGTAGAACACACGTAATAGGAGGAAACCATTTATGAGCTGACATTTATTTTAGTGGTCACCACCACAAGTTGGTTTGGCTGGGAAGTCTTATGTTTGGCCCTTACGCCTTTATGGCGTCTGCAAATGCCTTGGTTAGAACCCAGCCGTGGAGGAAAGTGATCACTGGTCAAATCAAGTCTTCATGGAGCTGCTTTTTCAAATGTTCAAGAGATGGCACATTAGTTTTTCATTGCTGCTGTAAGACATTACCACAAACAATGTCATAAAATGACAAAAAATAATTTTCTTAAAGTTCTGGAGATCAAAAGCCCAAAATGGGTCTTAAAGACTAAAATGAAAGTCTTGGCAGGGCTGTGCTCCTTCTGGAGGCTCTAGGGCAGACCCGTTTTTCGCTTTCTCCAGTTTCTAGAGACTTACAGCATCCCTCAGCCGTGGCTCTTTCTCCCCCTCCTTCTGATCTCTGTTTCCATCATCACATCTTCTCCGACTTGGACCCTCGGGAGACTCTGGCTTTCCAAGGGCCTTTCTGGTTGGATGGAGCCCACCTGAGTAATCCTGGATGATCCAGTTTAATCTCATCTCAGTGCCCTTAAATTAATCACATCTGCTAAATTCCTTTTGCCAAGTAAGACGATTGTTCCTAGGTTCTGGGAATTAGGGTGTGGGCATCTCTGGGCCATTACTCTGTCTGCCACGGATCTCTTCTGATCATTCAGGGGATCACTGACGTGTCACCTCCTCAGAGAAGCTTCCGGGGCACCTAGAATCCCACCTGCCCTGGTCACCCGTTCACCTTCTCTTACTAAATCTGAAAATAGTATATTTATTTTCTTAAATTTATTTTTTATTTAATTGTGTATTTTCTGTCATTTTATTGTCACTTTGTGTCCCTGTGCACTAGACGGTGAACCTCGCTGGAGCAGAAACACGGTCAGTCTTCTCCACCACCTTGTTTGCCGAATCCAAGTGGTCCCCAGAACTGGCAGACTTTCAGAAGATGTTTGTCAAATGAATCAATCTGTATGCCGTCTAAGGAAGCCTTGCTTACATTAAAACTATGTTAATACACTCCTCTTACTATCAATAATGCAAACTTTTTTTTTTTTTTTTTTACCAAACAGCAGTTACACATGCTGTCAATAGATTCTTTTTAGTTTTAGTAATAGATTTCTCCTTGGGACATGGGTGAGATCAATAAAATAAAATACCAGATATGAAATGATGCTCCTGGAAAAAGGAAATATAAGAGTTAGGCAGAACTAATGCAAACAATAAATATCTTGCTGAAAGAGAATGGTAACGTCATGACACCGTGGCCTCTGCCCTGTTCAGCACCATAAATGCAGAGAAGGAGTGGAGGAGAGGGAGGTTCGTTCTCCGTTGCAACATCAATTCTGGTAAGCAGAGCTTACCTCAGTCTGCTCCCAGAACAGGATAGTTAGCATTTTAGGAAACTCAGAGAGCTCTCGGCCAAAAGGAAAAACATTCACATCGGCATTAAGAACAACCCTGATGGGAAGACTGCCTTTTACAAGCAGGCTGTTTATAGCTGTTCAATTGTTCGTTTATGTATCCAGGTGATTGATAAAACAGACACTCGAATTACTCAGTTAGGAAATGCCTATTGATACCTGATGCAAGTCAGTACTGAGGCCCTGATTTTAAACTGCTCACTATTGAGGAGTAGAAAAGGAGGCTGGACAAAGTTGGGGTGACTTTGTGGAAGAGGGGTGTTTGGGCTGAACTGTGTCTCCTCCAAAATTTATATGCTAAAGACTTAACCCCTAATGTGACTGAATTTGGAGATAGGGCCTTTAAAGAGGTATTAGGGTAAATGAGGTCATAAGTGTGGGCCCTGATCCAATATGACTGATTCCTTATAAGAAAAGAGGGAGAGAGTTAGAGACGACAGAGACAGAGATAGAGTTGGAGACAGAGAGGTAGAAGGAGAGAGAGGTGCCCGCGGATCACCTGCGGAGACAAAAGGCCATGTGAGGACACAGTGGGAAGGTAGCTGTCTGCAAGCCAAGGGGAGAGGCATTCGGACAAACCAAATCTGCCAACACTTTGATCTTGGACCTCCAGCCTCCAGAACTCTGAGAAAGTAAATTTCTGTTGTGTAAGCCACCTTGTCTGTGGTTATGGTAGCCCTTGGCAGATGAACATAAGGAGGAACTTGACCTAAGTCTTGAAGGATGGATAGGGCCATTTCTGGGAAATAGTGAAGATCACTGCCTAAGGGCCTGATTCAGAAAAGTGCTCAGCAGAAGTGATGAGTGAAAGCCACAGGAAGAGTTGGCATGTACATAGCTCGTTGAATTAAAGACAGAAAAGCAGCTGAGTGTGAATGTGGTGTGGGTGGGTCCTTGGGGGACTTGGGTGCTGTTATGTCAGGGGCCGGGAGGCGACTCTGCAAGATCTTGATATGCAGGGAGTGGAGGTTCGTGTTTGACACAGTAGAGAATCTGTGGCTTACGTTTGGGATTTTGGTAAGAAGTCGATTTTGGAGTGATCAGGGAAGATAGGATCTGCGACATATATGGAAGTGAAAGTAAGATGTGGCTCCAAGAGCAATCGTAAAAATAAAAAAGAAGTGAGAGTTTGGTGATAGCTGGTTATTATTGGGAAGAATGAAGAGTTTGGTTAATGAAGTTAATGAGGCTGAGAGGTACCAGGTGGTTCTTCGTCCTTGTGGTTTCATGAGGATTGGAATATGTTTGTGGTTGAACTACTGCATTGTCCCACCCCCATAGCTTTTAAATACTTTAAAACAGAAGTGTTATCCTTTCTTTCCAAAAAGCTTTATTATTATTAATTTAAGTGTTCTCCTTTCACCTTATAAGACCAATGTGTGTGAAAATCCCAGTGATGTTCAGGTGCCTCTATGCCCCAGATTCCTGGGATATTCCTTCTTAAGATGCTCTGGTTCTCCTTCCTAAGATGCTCTGGTTCTCCGAGAAGCAACACCATCTGCTTCACATGCTACATAAATTCAGTTGCGCAGATGGTTTTTATCTCTAAAATAGTGTTTGTTTTTTCTTGCTGTAGGAATTGTACATGTTTATTTCAGAAATTTTGGATACTATAGAAACATATAAACAAAAATTCAGCCCTGGCTGGTGTGGCTCAGTCGATTGAGCACTGACCTGCCAAACAAAGGTTAGATTCCTAGTCAGGGCACATGCCTGGCTTGCAGGCCAGATCACCAGTAGGGGGCGTTCAAGAGGCAATCACACATTGATGTTTCTCTCCCTTTTTTCTCCCTCCCTCCCCATCTCTAAAAATAAATAAATAAAATCTAAAAACAAAAAGAAAATAAATAGTTAAAAAAATAATTCATAGTCCTGCTACTTAGATACAGGTATTCTTAGTATTTGGGGAGTCAAGCAAAATGAACAGTTTTGCTTCCTCCTATGTTTCTGTCAATGAATGTGATTATTCAGTATGTTAATATTATGTAATTGGTAACACTGTATAATTTTTAGTTTAGAGTCCCTTGTGATTTTTCTCTGGGAGTTGCAAGAATGACATAGAAAATAGTGATTTTTTTCCAAGAAAATTTTGATAGGTGATATTTGCAGTAGATGGGCAGAGGTTCAGTTTTGCTCTTGGGAGATATGGAAAGCTCTGTGAAATTATGTTTGGTAAATTAGAACTGAAATATTTTTGAAGTATGTATTTGTGACAGGATGAAAGCTTTTTTAGATCATATTCACTGCATTATTTTGCTGTTGAATATATTTTGCTCTGTTTCTTTTTCAATTTTAAAGGAGCCAGTCATTTACTATAGAATAAAATAAATGAAGTTCAGTGTTCTCGAAAATAAACCAGAAAGGTAGGCACTTGCCCTCCGTGGTTAGGTGGTATCTCAGGTTGGTGAATGTTTTCTAAACTTAAAATAAATCTTTTTAAAATTTTATTTATTTTTAGACAGAGGGGAAGGGAGGGAGAGAAACATCAACGTGTGGTTGCCTCTCTCTTGCTCCCACTGGGGACCCGGCCCGCAACCCAGGCATGTGCCCTGACTGAGAATCAAACCGGCGACCGTTTGGTTCACAAGCCGTCACTCAATCCACCAAGCCATACCAGCCAGGGCTGAACCTTTTTTAATTGAACATAGACTTGCTTATAGTCTGATTGCTATGGCTGAACAATAAATACCTTTTATCTTTTTGATATTGCAGTTGACTCATGTTGACCAGGCCAGCTTCCAGCTTGATGCCTTTGGAACATCATTTATTCTTGATGTCGTGCTAAACCAGTAAGTCTTTGTTGACCGGCTTCACTTTCATCCAAAAACACGTTGAATCCACTTTCTTAGCCTGCTACAAAGTTCTGTTTTCTTACTACAGTTTGCTTCATCTTCCTCTATCAGTTAACTACATTTAAAACTACTTTATCTATTAATATAATATCTATTATGTCTATTGTAAGTTATAAAAAGTCTGGCAAACAACAGGAAATGGATATCCATTTGAAATTGAAAAGCTGTAACTGATTTAAGAATGTAATATGAAGGGCAAGACTTATTTCAATATTTTGCATAAGAATATGTGACCTAAGTTTCTATGAATGATAATGAATTGTGAAATAATACTTTTGGTATTAAAATATCTTTCTTAAAAATAGCACAAAAGAGAAAGTTACCCTTTTGCTCAGTGATTCAGAGGACTGGCTGCCAGATGTGTTATTCCTAATAATGCCATTGGATGCTTTGATTTGGGAGTTGGTTTTTGTGAGGTTTAGGGTACTGGGATCATTCTATAAGTACCATATAATTTTGGAAGCTGTCATTTGTCTATCTAGAATTTTAGGTTTGGAATAACAGAATTTTAGGTTTGGAAGTGGTTTTTGATAAATCACTGGATTGAAGCTCTTCCCTTTGGGTAAATCTAGTATCTAATAAGTCTTGCAGAACTTTTAGTTGCCTGTTCACTTTTTTAAAAAAAGCATTTGTATCCCACTTTTTATCCTGGGCAAGTGGAAAGAGGCTAGTGCTCTGCCAGCCAGTGTTTCTGAGCTGAGCAGCAGTGGCCAACAGCTTTGGTAAAAACAGCTGTGCAACAGCTCAGGAAGAACCTCTGAGGCCAGAAGGACAGAATGCAGACCTAGAATGAGAACTGAAGCCCAAGTTGTCTGCACTGGGGAACCAGCTGAATGGAAGACTGAAAAAAGGATATTTGAGGCAGGACTTAGAGCTGTGATGCCTGGCCTCTTGTGGATGTTACATATAAATTAATGCATTTAAATAAAATTTGAAATTCTGTTTTTCAGTTGCATTAGCCACATTGCCAATGCTCAGTAGCCATGTGTAGCTAATGGTTTTCTTCCTGGACAAGGCAGGACATTTCCGTCACTGCAGAAAGTTCTATTGGACTGTGCTGGTTTGGGCACTTCTCCTGGGGATGGGCACATGTGAACTGTTTAATTACTGAGCTCGGCCAGTCATTTTGGTCCATGTTCAGTGGGTTTATTTAATAATTTTACTAGTATCCTAATTTTTGTGAGATTTATTTACAAATTTGGGGCAATACCATCCTTGTGTTAATGTTTAAGCCATATGTTAGTTTACTTTTTAGTTGAGTTCTGGTAACCCACTACCATCGGACCAGCCTGTTAGTTTACTTTTTAATTAAGCTGTCTCAAAAGGTACATTTTGTAAGTAATTCTCCTCTCTCCTCACATTTTTATAGTTTGCAAACAATTTAAATACTAAAGAACATTGTTTTAGATGGAAATTGACTATTTGGATGATCCAGTAATGGGAGTTCTTTCTACTTTGATAATATATATTTAAAAAATGTAACATAAATTATATTTCTACTATGCTCATTAAAATAGAATTTATTTCTTTTTTTAAATTAATGGCCTGGAACATAAGTAATTAAATGTTTTATACCACACTGTATTTTTTAACCTAATTTCATAGGGTATGAGTAAGATTGTATTAATATGATCTGTATCTTGTATTCCTGCTTGATGTAAATACCCTAAATTTTACATGTTTAAATGACTCATTACATTTTTTAGCAACTTTGATATTAAAGTTTTAAAAAACTCATTATAAAAGCATGTTTGTTCCTTAGAAAAATAATGAAAAAGTAGAAAAACAACCTAGCATAATTCTACCACTCAGAGACTGACTACCCTATTTTAAGTTGTCACTGTCTCTGCCCCCTCACTCCCCTACCTGCCCCGCTACCTGTTCTCCTGTCCTGCTTCATTTTTTTCTGTACCTAATACTTATTAAAATATTCTTTTTTTAAATTTTATTTTAATCATTGTTCAAGTACAGTTTTCTCCCCTTTACTCCCAATCCAGCCCACCCACCCCTCCCTCCCAACTTCATTTTAAAAATATTATTCATCACCATTTAAGAGATAGGTTGACTCATATGAAGTTGCCATTTTTGCAGGGCAAAATTTGACTACTAGCATTTTTAGATGATCAACTAATACCCTGTTTTTTAATTATTTTGTTTATTGTCTTTTTACTCCCACTAGAATGTAAGCTCCTTGAGGGCAGAGATTTTCTTTTTCCTTCTCTGCTGTGCTTTATTCTTAGCACAGAATGGGTGTGAAGTTGCTGGGAGGTCACACTGAATGGAAAACCAGAGGCTGGAATTAGCCAGGAGATAGAGGAGATGGCTGGATGAGGATGGAGGCTGTCAGTCAGGGAAGAGTGAAGCAACAAAAAAGAAAACCAGGGCAAATGTTGGGACTAGCTTCTAAAAGCTGAGTGTGTATCTTTAGGTATGACCTGGAAAGTCGGGTTCCTGGGGTTCTATTTCAATGGATCTCTCCCATCTCTCCTTTAAGTCATTGTTCTGTAGCTAGCGCCTGCCTGGGTTTCTGTTTTCTGACAATTGTAACATCTTGACTTCAGTATTCAAACAAAGAACGGGTATTTATTCATGTTCACTCTTCCCAAACCACCTTACTTCCTTTGGAGAAATCTGAGCTCCAAAATGTATTGCTCTGTTCCCGAAGGAAAAATACATATGATCATATGTATCAGAGCACGAAACTGAGAATTCTAGGGATGAAGCAGAATTTCTTTTGAGATAGTGACAAAAAACCTTCATTTGGCATTTTACTACTTATTGCAGTGGGAATTTAAAGTCACAAGAAGTATAAAGGGTAAAACAGTAGCATCAGTGGAAATTCCCAGACTGAGAAATATGCAGAATGCTTTTTTTTGCCATTTATATTAAACATAGGTGGCAGGTAGCTAATTTCTTTATGCTATAAGAGCCAGGATGATTTAAAGAAAGGTGTTTTTTTTATTTTTTTTTGAGAATATTTTTATTTCATGGTTTTAGCTTATGTATTTTATTGTGGTTGTGTTGGTTAGGGAGCAGGAAGAAGAAAAATTGAATGTGCTCTTTAAAAGCTTTTTTCTTATGAAGCAATTTTAGGGCTGTGGAACAGGTAGAGTGTTTTGTTTATTTGTTATGTTCTAAACCAGAGACAAATACATTTATCTGTAGCTGGAGTCCAGTTGCAGAATAGGTTAAACAATACATATTTTTAGATTGGACTGGAAAGAAAAATGTCATTACATATTATTCCTTCTGAATGTTCAGTAAACAAGATTATCTCTAACCAAATTACACAAGAGTTCAACCTTGGGATTGTAACTTCTACAGGAGGCAGATAAAGAATGTGGAGTAGTTAAAAATGAAAAGCACAGCCAGTGCCTATTTTGTCAAGATTATGAAGGGCAGAAAATAATTTTCAGTTCCTTCATGGGGTCACACAGCTGTGAAATTTCACTGTTTAGCACAGTGGTATTAATAAAGCCAAACATATGGCCTGACCTGGTCAAACTAGTCCTGAAGCCACATTGGGCCTTTCCAGGGGTCAGCAACTGGTATTGTATTTTATTGTGAACCATCTCTCAGAATGAAGAAGTCTTAATACAGACATTTAATTATATTATCTGAGCAATTTAAGCCAAGTCTTTTCCTGTAAATCTGTCTCCTGTTGTTTAAGAAGTGGGTAATTAAACTGCCCAAAATAATGAACAAATATTGAAAAATTTTCATTCAATGGTCCTTGGTTCTTTTACAACAGGTGACTTGAGAAAAACAAACCACACTTGTGGACAGACACACATGTGCACACACACACTCCACAAAGAAGCAAACACCCAACATGGACTGTGGGTGGTTGTTTTAGGATGTGAAATGTATAATTGGGAAGAAAGGACCCATCTTTTATAAACTGTTTTGGAAGGGATTCTGTGAGATAGCTGGTAGATCTCGGATGATCCTATTCCTAAATTTTGACTGTATTTTACAGATTTTTTGCCTCTTACCTTCTTACTCCAGTAACAACAAAAATAGTTCATTTCAATTATGATCCTTCTGTCAGTCTCTCTTTTTTCCCTATTTCACAGTGGGAAGACCCAAGGGACTCAAACTTGAAGCTGTCAGATGGGGTTGCCCATGCAGAATGGGAGGTGGGGTAACGATGGCAGGGAGGGACATGTGGGGAGCTGGGCAGGAACAAGCCAGACAAGGAAACTTCCAAATCAGTTCAAGTGGGCAAGTCTAGTCTTGTCTTCTCTCATTTAGGAGAACCATTTGCCCATTAGTCACCTCTTGCTTGCTTTGCACTTGGACTCTTGAATTTGTAGGGAAAATAGGAGTCACAGTGGTTAAAAGACAGGGTATGAATTCAACTGGTATTGGAAGTTAGGTCTGGAAGCATCTCATTTACTTAACTTAATGCTATTTGCAACATTGTAAACACAAGTAGGTGTTCACAGTGTGGGTAAAAATAAGTGATGAAGATAAGATAAAAATAAATGATGCTGTTACGTGATGATAATGGATAACAATAGATTTCTCACCATTACTAATAAATCTCTAACTGAATAGCTTGCTGTTCAACTAAATTGTTATGGCAAATGTTTGTTTATTTGTACATTTAATACAAAATTATTGTGTAGAAGAGAAATCTGTGTTAAATAGTCCTTACCAGCTATGGCCTTTTTCTTTTTATACACACACACGTGTATATAAATACATATGTATGCACATATGTGTATATGTACACAGTATATATGAATGTGTACAAATATATGTGTATGTATATACATATACAAATATACACACATATATACATTTCTTAAGCCTCTAGTAAGTGCTAGGAGTTCCAGACCATGAGGACTAGTTAGAAACGAGGAAATAAGCACCCTCCTATCAGGGAGCCTGTATTCTAGTCAGGAAGACAGAGAATATGTTAACAAAGTCGTTTCACAGACTGACAGTGTTATCATTAGCAAGTGCCTGGTGTGAAGGTGAGGGTGCTGTCTGAGCTGGCTGTCAGGGACAGACCATCTCTGAGGAGGTGACAATTGAACTCCAGGCGCCCTAGGCAGAGAGAACAAGTGTCAAGCCCCTGAGGCAGGAACAAGTTGAGCATGATTGAGAGACAAGAGGGTTATTAAATGAGGCTGGAAAGGTAGTAGGACTTAGATCCCGGAGGGCCTCATAGGCCACGGGAGATTTTGAATGACAGTCTAGCTGAGGTTACTGAATTGTCCCACATCACATGTTGCATCATTCACTCCTTCCCCAACTGGCTTATGATCCTTTTTTTCAGCATATGTAGTTATTATATATTTTAATGCCTTTTCAAAGCAATCTTTTTTGAAGATATGTTCATTAATTATCACAATACTACTGTATTGTTTACTATAGCATTGTAAGTATCTTAATATACAGCATGGAAAACTATTAGTTTTCTTCTGCAAAATTTCTTAGATATTTTTGCCTTTTCTAATATGGAAAGTTAGGATACTTTTGTCATTTTCTTTGGAATTTCAGTTGTGCTGTCACTAAACCTGTATTTTAATTTGGGAAAAGTACATGTTTTTACAGAATTAGTTTTTCCATCTAATATCATTGTGTATTTTTAAAAATGTAAGCAAATTTTTATGTCTCAGTAAAATTTTGTACTTTGGTTTTTATAGGTCCTAATCATTTTATGTAGAACATTTTGGTGGGAATTATATTTTTGTTTTACTATGAATATTTTCCATATTTTATAATTTAGTTATTGATGTTATATAAGAAAGTAATTGATTTGTGTTGGACCTTATTAATTTTCTTAATATTGCTCATGGGTGTTCATGGTTTCTTCTGGGTTTCCTAGTTATACAGTAATGTGACTGGAAAATCATGACAGCATTTTTTTTGTTTCCAATATAATTATTCTTATCACTGTCACCCGCCTTAATATTTTTTCCAAAAGTTCCTGAACTCTATTATTTGCTGATAGTAGCATTTTTGTCTTTCTTTGTTTTGTAATAGAAATATCTCTAGTATTTACTGTTAAGCAGCATGTTGATCTACTGATTTTTCAGAGCTATCTTTATTATGGTATCTCATCTTGTTTATTAAGTTTTTTTTAAAGAAATGGGCATTAGATTTTATCAAATGTTTTTCTAGTAAATTCAAGTGAATGTATGGCTTTTCTTATTTGACATGTTGTGATTTATTACATTAATATTTTGTTATTAAAAACTATCCTTGACTGCAAAGATAACCTCTACTTTGTCATGTTGCAAATTCTTGTAGCCTGTATGTTGCTGGCCTCTCCAGTTGCGAAAATGGAACTACACTTCCTGTTAATATCGGAATTATGATGGCACAAGCCACTGCTGGCCTTCCTGCTGAAAATTACCTCCATCTCCAAGGGTTTCCCTCAGCTATTTCTGAGACTTGTTCTCTCGTCTTTTATTTTGCCACTCTCTTCCTGACTCTGAGAGATGCCCTGCAGTGACCCTCATGATAGCTGCTCTGCTGGGCACAGCTTCCCCACTCCAGTGATGGCCAATAACATCTGCCTGGAGCGGTCACTGCAAGAACCCACAAGCCCAAACCACAGGCCTTCCCTCTTGGAGGGTTGGTGCCACCATTGAGAGAATGCATGTTATCTTCTTTTCAGAGCCAGGTAGAGAAAAGGGAAGTCCTTTCTTTCTTTTCCTTTTTTTTTAAATGGATAGATGCTTATTTTTTTTTAAGATTTTATTTATTTATTTTTAGAGAGGGAAGTGATGGGGGGGAGAGAGAGAGAGAGAGAGAGAGAGAGAGAGAGAGAGAGAAACATCAATGTGCGGTTGCTGGGGGACATGGCCTGCAACCTAGGCATGTGCCCTGACTGGGAATCGAGCCTGCGATGCTGGTTCACAGCCCGCGCTCAATCCACGGAGCTACGCCAGCCAGCGCTGGAAGTCCTTTCTTTATCTGGCCCACCGCACTTTACATTCAGCTCAAGGTGAACAGCAGTGGGGACACACACTCTTAGAAAGTGAAATTGGCAGACATGTAGAGGCACAGGTCTGCACTGAACACCTTGGGTACAGTTGATTTTCTCCACCAGTTCAAGCTTTCCCAAGAGTTCAAAAAACTCCAAGTGTTCACTCTGGGGATTGGCCTCCACGCAAGGGAAGGTTGCCCAACTGCAAATTCTAGTTTCCATTTTAGAATACTGGAATTGATTTTAAGGTAGTTTCTAGGTTAAAATTTTAAAACTCAGTCTCTTCAGGTACTCCATTATTAACTACTAAAATAGAAATTATGTTATGTTATTAGAATTTTTGTATTAACAATCATGAGATTGGTATTAGGTTTTTATTTTGTATTAGAGTTAAAAAGCTGTATTAAATGAATTTTGTTACTTATGAAAATACCCTGAAATATTGTATAGTATAAGAGTCATACAAGGGAGGGGCCCCAAAAAACAAAAATGATTTATTAAAAAGTTGTGTATATATTCTTACATGTTTAAACTTCAGTCACCTTTAAAGCACTCTCCATTTGATGTAATACACCTATTGAGACTTTTTTTCCCACTGTCAAAAGATTTTGAGTGCATTGGTTTTTATGCCTTTTAGTGCTTCTGTTGTTTTTTTTTGTTTGTTTGTTTCACCTCTTCCACACTGGTAAAACAATACTCTTTGAGGACTTTTTTTTATCCAGGGAAACAAAAAAAGTCATGCAGGGAAAAATCTGGTGAATGGGGAGGGTGTGGTATGGGGGTCATGCTGTTTTTGGTCAAAAACTGCTGCCCACTCAGTGCCGTGTGGCCAGGTGTGCTCGTAAGTCACCCATCATGAAATGGGCAAACACATTGAAACAGTCTTCAAAAAAATTCACTGAAGCCAAACGCAGCCTCTCACAACAGTGCCAGCTGGTACACTGATATGGGCCCGCCCTCCAGAAGATAATTCTGTTTTGGGGGGTCCCCCTCATATATATATCATGTTGAAAAGCCATTATCTTAAAAAAAAATTTAAACCTCACCTGAGGACTTGTTTTTTCATTACTTTTATTTATTTAATGAAAAATAGAGACATTTATTGAAGAAGACCCATGATATAAGAAACATTCTACATAGGACAATGACACCTCAGTCCCCTTCAAAGTAGACATTTTGGTACCTCACACAGTTCTCCCAGTCACCATCAGCTGCCCCAGTCATATTTTCCTAAATCTATTGACGGTCTGAAATCTTCTCTTTCAAAGGTGATTTTAGTTTTGGGAAAAGCCAGAAATCACAGGGTGCCAGGTCTGGGCTATAGGGGGCTTACTTTTAGAAAGAGAGAAAGAGAGAGTTGGGGAAGGGAGAGACAGAAACATTAATGCAAGAGAGAAGCATCAGTTGGTTGTCTCCAGTATGTCCCTGAACTGGGGATTGAACCACAAACCTTCAGTTATGGGATGAAGCTCCAACCGACTGAGCCAAACCTGCCAGGGCCAAAAGCCCTTATCTTTATCCTGACTAGTCCTGCAACCTTTTTAAAGAGATAAGTCTTGAGATTTTTTTTTTCTAATCCTTACCTGAAGATATGTTTATTGATTTGAGAGAGAGAGGAAGGTAGAGAGAGAGAGAGAGAAGCATCAATGTGAGAAAGAAACCTTGAATAGTTGCCCCCTGTATACACCCCAACTGGGGATTGAAACCCGCAACCTAGGCGTGTGCCCTGACTGGGCATTGAACCCACAACCTTTTGGTGTACTGTTTGACACTCCAACAAACTGAGCTACTCAGTCAGGGCTAACAGATAAGTCTTAGATAAATAATATTTTTGATGGATATTGATGTGTTCATCTACTTCTTTCTTTTAAGCCAATTTTGGGAAATTGTATTTTTCCAAAGAATTGTTCACATCATGAGCATTTTAGTTTTATTAGTATATATTTCTATATGCTTTTTAGAAAATAATTTTTAAAATTTCTCCTGTACCTATTGTATATCCTCTTTCTCAGTGCTACTTTTATTCGTGCTTATCATATATAATCTCATATATAATATGAATACTTTAGGAACATATTTATTGCATATCAGTAAACACTCATGGTTTAAAAAAATAGTTTATTGAGGTATTTTTACATGTCATAAAGTTCACCCATTTCAAACGTACAGTTCAGTGATTGTTTAGGACTTTACTGAGTGGTGCGAGCTTCACCATAAATCAGTCTGGAAGCATTCTTCATCTCTCCAGTAAGACCCTTCGTTCCCACTTAACCTTCTACGTTCTCACCTCTAGACCCAGACCATCACTAACCTACTTCTTATCTGTATAAATTGGCTTTTCTGGACATTTTATATAAAGGGAATCATTCAATATGTGTTCTTGTGTCTGACTGCTTTTATCTGGTGTGGTTTTAAAGCTCACCTATGATGTAGCTTGTGTCACTAGTTCATTCCTTTCTATTGCGATTATTTGGTTGTATGGATATACTACATTGTGTCTATCCATTCACCTGATGATGGACTATTTGGTTATTTTGGTGTGGGGCAATTATGAATAATGCTACTGTGAACATTCACATGCAAGTCTGTGTGTGGATGTAAGTTTGCATTTCTCTTAGGTAGATGTTCAGAAGTGGAAACATTGGTAGTTTCCTGTTTGTTTTGAGAAATGCTTAACTTTTTCAAAGTGGACTTTTTAAAAACTTCATGCAGTGACAGCTGTTTTTCTGTAAGTTCTATTTCATAGAGGGGATTGTGTCAAGTGTACATAATTGCTAAGCTTTCAGGTTTCCATTCCATGTTCAGTGCAAGTCTGGAAAGAGTTCCATGCTTCTCATGGTTATGATCTATGTTCTTTGATTCATAATAAAACTCTACCTTTGAGATTGATATTGAACTTTGATACTTTATAAGCAGTAAGATTCTATCACTGGTAGAATACCCTCAGGAACTTTATACAAACCTCATATTTCTTATACTCGCTGAAGCACATTTCATTTTCTTTTTTATTCCTAGTTGAAAAGTGGTAGTTTTAAACTGGAAATCCTAAAACTAGATTTAAAACTTCCTCCCACAGGCTGAAAGTCTCCTCGGTGCAGCCCAGGGTGGCCTTGATTGTTGGTGGGACAGTTCTTGGCTGCAGAACCCACAATAAAGGGGAACTAGGTTGGAAGGTACTGGAGGGCCCTTGGGTGTGTCTGGCAAAGAGCCAGAAACTGATCCAAGGCAGAGGCCAATTTTAAAGCTAAAACAAAATTGTTTTAGAAGGGGCATCTGGAAGAAATCCTAGAGGCAATAGGACCCAAGGGGCTGGAACCCTTTTACAGGGTTCAGAAGGCCAAACTCATGGGTGGGGAGGAAGCTGTGGAAGACTCAAGTGAGCCCTTTCATAAAGATAGATCAGAGCAGAGCAGAGGGGCGTCAGGTCCCTTTACATCTGTGTATGACTGGTCTGTTTAAGCTTTCCACTTTCTGGTTCGTTTTACAACCTTACTGCAGACAGATTGTCTTTCAACTGATTGTTTAATATGACCTTGAGACATTTTTAGTATTACCTGCTTTTTTTATAGGGGAATTGGGAGATTTCAGCATACTTATGAGCATGTTATTGAAATTGTAAATAAAATAGTAACAGAATTATTCAGTATATCCAAGATTATGTATGGTCCTTAGTTTTTCAAGGCAAATACCATATAAATATTATTTTTATAGTTAAAATGATTAAAGTATATTTTTATATTACAAATTTGCTAGATGAGTTGAAAATGTAATTTGCTAGATGTAATAAACACTTTTAAGATGCAACAATGAAACTTATAATCAATGGTTTGGCATAATTGCATAGAAGCTTTTGAGTGTTTACAATGATTAGGAAACTTGTTGAAGATTGAATTATCAGGGCTCACTCCTGTTTTTTGGAGTGAGCAGGTCCAAACTGCTGAACTCTGTTAAATTATCTGGCAGAGATAGCTTACCCCGGGTGATGCCATCTGCATTGAGCTGCCTCCCTGCTCTCTGTCTCTGAAATATTTTTCTCACATGTACAAGAAGTATATATCAGTCTGTTGTACACTGTGAAAACATATATTTTTCATGCTTCCCCTATTGGCATATGTTCTCAGCCATGAGATCTGATGTGACAGGTTTTACTGTATACTCTTGTCCCATGAGTATTAATTGTAATGATACTCAGGTAGAGAGTGTGGCCACAATATTCTTAGGTGACTTTTTAAAAAATTTACTTTAATTTTATTTTAATTGTTGTTCAAGAACAGTTTTCTGCCCTTTACTTCCATCCCAGTCCACCCCTCCAGGCCTCCCCACATCCCTTCCATTTCCATCCCCCGTTGTTATTGTCCATGTGTCCTTTATACTTGTTCCTGCAAATCCTTCCCCTTTTCCCCTGGAATTCCCTCCCCTCACCCCTCTGGTCACTGTCAGCCTGTTCTCTATTTCAGTGTCTTTGGTTATATTTTGCTTGTTTGTTTGTTTTGTTGATTAGGTTTCAGGTGACTTTTTAATTTAGTCTAAACTTGAACAGTTTTGACCTGTAATGGTATAGAAGGTGATAGTGCTAGACATACTCCTAAGAAACAAAGATTAACAGCCTCCTTATTAACATGAAAGTTTTACAGAGGCTTAAGGCTCTTCTTGGAAACTAGTAGAGGGTAAAGATCAGCTTGAACTTCTTTCAGTGAAATGGTCCCAAAAGCAGTGGATGAGAATCCACAGGCAGCAAGGGATGGCATCGTGGTCTGATAGTGGGAAGGGGTCATTAATATTGTTGCAGCATGGTGGCTGGCTGGTCACAGTTGTATGAACTAGTTGGGAGGAATGATACTTGGGTACCTCTTATAAAGCTGTGGGATTTGGAGAGGAAGGCACTGTGGGACCCTCCGTGAGGACTGTGTTGCAACAACTCTGTAGGGGACCCATTCACTTAGTGTACTCCCATTTGCAAGACTGCATCCCTAGTTCTCAGGGACCAGCATGCTTGGGTTAAAGAAATGAGAAACGTATCTTACAGTAAGATATATGTTAAGTTGGTGCTTTATGGCAAGGTTTTTTGCATGTTAATTGAATATTTTAATACAAATAGTATTGACATATTTTGTTTAACAAAAACCTTGTGATGACTTACTACAATTATTAGCTCACCTTAACTTTAATTTTCTTTAATTCAGGGATATTGGGTAGGTGACACCATTTGAGGACTAGAATATATACATTCTCCCTTGAGGTTATTCACTGTGCTATCTCTCACTTTTCTCTCCCACTGCTTCTCAGTGCTGTCACACACTTGGGTGCATGATTTGAAGCTTGCAGGTATCAGAAGAGAATTTGTTTTATACTCCTTGCTCATTTGTTCATTTATTTATTCCTCACTCATACGTCCATCTGTCTAGCATTTATAGGACACTCACCACATACTGGACACTATTAGATTTGGGTATAGAGATCTGAAATGACAAGGACACTGTCCTAAAGCACGTGACAGTCTAGTCTGGGTAGAGAAGCAAACAGTGATGGGCAGCGTGTGAAAGGTCATAACACATCACTGGGAGTGTGTGAGAACTTTAATGAACAGAAAGATGTAATTCACTAGAGATACTCGTACTTTTTCTGCAGGTACTAACCCTTGTTTGCTAGTTTTACATTATGACTGATTAAAACTCTTATTTAGACGTCTTTAAAATATTGAAATATAACAAATACAATATAGTACAAATAACATATACAAGATCTGTCTGGAAAAAGTCTGGCTATTGTTAATATGACAGCAACAGTGTGCACGGCAATGTAACCTGGCAGCCAAGGAGAGTGGACTGGATGTGAATGCATGAACAATGATGACCTCACTGTACTAGTCAGTGGGGGCAGTAGGCATCACTGAGTGAGCATGTGCACTGTGTGGCTGTCACATTCAAAATGACTGAGTGAGAAGGGCAATGAATCTGCATCAAATTTTGTGTTAAGCTTGATCATTCCTCTGCGGAAACTATTTGGATGATTTAGAAGGCTTTCAGGGATGATGCAATGAGTACAGCGCAAATAAAAGTGCAGCGCAAATGCTTCAAAGATGATCAAGAATCTGTTGAAAGTGATCTGTGTTCTGGAAGGCCTGCAACAAGCAGAACACCTGAGAATGTTGAACATGTACGGGCTGCAGCAACAAAGATCGGTGACTGACAGTGTGAGAACTAGAAGCTAGTCTGGGAATTCCAAAAACTACTGTGTCCGAGATTCTGATGCAGGATCTTGGCTTGAAACATGTTGTGGCAAAAGTCATTCTGTCACTTCTGCTACCAGAGCAGAAGGAACATCATGCTGCAGTTGCTAATGACTTGATTCAAACCTCTACCAATGAACCAGATTTCCTCAAGAAGGTCATAACTAGAGATGAATCGTGGGTCTATGGCTATGATCCGGAAACACAGGCCCAGTTGTCACAATGGAAGTTGCCTGGTTCTCCATGCCTAAAGAATGCACAGCAAGGTCTCAACAAGATAAAGACCATGTTAACTGTGTTTTTTGATTGGGAAGGTGTTATCATTTATTGAGTCATCCCTCCAGGTCAAACAATTAGTAAGGAATACTACTTACTTCAATGTTCTTCATTGACTGAGAGATGCAGTGCTAGGAAAACGGCTGTAGCTATAGGCAACTGGTGATTGGCAGCTTCATCATGACAACACAATTGCTTGTGCATCTTGTGTTCTGCAGAGTTTTTTGGTGAAACATCAAATCACCCAGATGACTCAGGCCTTACACTGCCCAGAATTGGTGCCCTGCGACTTCTGGCTTTTCCCCAAACTAAAATCACCTCTGAAAGGGAAGAGATTTCAGATGTTGCTGAGATTCAGGAGAATACAACAGGGCGGCTGATGGTGCCTGGGAGAACTGTGTGTGGTCCCAAGGTGCCTGCACTGAAGGGGACTGAGGCACCACTGTCTTGTGTACAATGTTTCTTGTATCTTGTAGTTTCTTCAGTAAATGTCTCTATTTTTCATAGCACATGGCTGAATACTTTCTGGACAGACCTCATATGCACAATTTAAAATATTATGAAGAGAATACAGTATAACCACTACTATTACCAGCATTCCTGCCATATACTGTCTCCCTCCCTGCCACTGGAAACAACCACCCTTGACTTTTGTGACAATCCTTTTATTAATTTTCTTTATAGTTATATTACCTATGTATACATTCCTAACCACAAAGGTATGTTTCTCTCTCTCTCTTTAAAAAAAAATTGAAAAAACATTGAAAGTAGGATGAACTTGGGGATTTTATGTATGTAGTATTTGCATTCCATTGTAGTCATTCTTTGGGTTGCTCAGCTTGTCCCAAAGTTGGCAGTGGGAACCCTTTCATTTAGGTTCATGTGTCCTTTCGACATGATCCATTCATTTTTAAGTGCTTCTTTGCTTTCTGGGACAACAAGAAAGCCTTCTTGCCTTCTGGGACAACAGATTCACTTTTTATTTTAGAACTGATTTCTGTTTGTTTATGGTGACTAATTTATTTACCGAACCTCATCTTTATTTTGCTATTTCAGTTGTATATCCTCTTATTACCAAAAAAGTCAAAGACCAACAGCTATCATTTATTCTCATTTTCATCGTTATCTGTTTTAACTCACAAAGCAAGCATCATGCTGTATAATAACACTTCAGTTACTACCAAAGACCTTCTCATAACCCAATTTAACAACTCATTAGGGGCATTTAAAAACATACATGGTTGTTAAAATGAGCTCGCTTTCTTTAATGTGTTCTTTAATGATGAAAACCTGGTTTTTAATTTTTTATTTTCTTTTTAACTTATTTTTATTATTTTTACATAATTTATTGGGGCAACATTGGTTAATAAAATTATATAGCCTTCAGGTGTACAATTCTATAGTAATCATCTATGTATTGTATTGTGTGTTTACCACCCCAAGTTAACTCTCCATCTATAACCATTTATCCCCACCTTTATCCAGTTATTCTTATTTTTAATCAAATATTGAACCAACACAGGAATCAGTAATGAAAGCATTACAATTTATTGCCTTTTGGGAGGATTGCTTTATACATAATGAGAAAATTAAGTGAAATACAGGACCTTAGATATAGCTTCTTTCAGAATGCCATGGTAGTTAACCATAAGTTGGGTGGAAGTGATAATCAGGATTTTAAAGAAATGTTAGAGTTCTAAGGGAATCGTTCTTAATATGCCCAATATTGAATTAGTCAATTAAAAAAGAATTACATTTGTTTCCCTATCCACTGGTGAAATTCTTAATGTCTTTTTCTCTTCTAACCCAAGGAGATTTAATTAGAAATCTGTAAACCCCAATCAGTTCAACTCAAAATCAGAGAGTGATCTTGGTGTCCAGGCCTGTTGACCACATGGAGGAAACAACTACCCACCCAGTGAGATGATCAAAGCTGATTTGACCCAGGGAGAGAATGAACACTCTTGTCTGGTACTGGGCTCCTGATAAAACATCACAGAAAATTTGATATTTTTTCTCAGTTAAGCTGTGTAAGATTTTGCTAGGGCAGGGGTCATCTAGAGCAGAGGGAAGAGACAGAGGAATGACATGGTGATGTGGGAGTACCTCTGAGCTAGCTGCATGAAGTTCAGTGAGCTGGGGAGGGCTGGGAGACCAAGCTACTTTGTTGGAAGTAGGCCTAAGCTGAGTTCTTGATGGCCGTGGTAACACATATGGCCATTATCTGGTTGATAATGGAGGACTGTCAAAGTCTTTAAGTGATTGAGTCTTAAAGTTCAATCTGTTTGCAGAAAGATGACTTTGATAGTAGAATGGAAATTTGATTAATCATGAAAACAAAAACCTGGTATGTTTTGAGCTACTTAGTAAGATGCTTTCTTTTACTAGTGACTTTGATTCTTGGAATAATTCCTGAATCCCATAGGTAGTATTACTTTTTATGTCTATCATAGGTGGTGGTTTTACTTATTGATATAATGAAATTGTTTTCCTATAGCACGTTTTGATAATGAGTTAATTTAGGGTGCTTTGGGCTAAAAGTGACAGAAGTGTCTGTCTGTCTGTCTGTCTCAAAGAGTCGTACCTAACAGGAGGTTCTTTCCTTTTCTAACAGTCAGTCCAGAGACTGGGCAGTCCTAGGTGTGACTGCAGCTCAGCTGCTTTGGCATTCTTGTGTCCAGAAAAGACAAAAAGACCCCTCCTCCTCTGTCTCACTGCAGGGAACCAGGGAACTTTTTAACTGAAACTTCCAAAGTCTGGTTGGCCAGAATTGGCTCAAACTTCCTGCTAAACCAATCCTGGGCAAAGGACAAGGTCTCTGTGCTTAGTTGATAATAAGCAGGATCACCCTGGAGCTGGGATGAGTTTATCCCCCACCAATTCCCTGTCACATGGGAGAAGGGAGGCTCTCTGACCCATCAGGGTTCTGTTACCGAGTGGCATATGGGGTGGATGTGGGAGAGAGAACTGATGGGGTCTGCAAAAGACAACTTTGGGTAAAGGTGACGTTCAAAGACAGATTGAAGTGCTGTGGTAATACTACTGCTGAGTTCATTCCACAGACTGGCTGAGATGGGAACACTTTGATCTTCTAAATGCACAGCCCTTTATATTGGATCCAAGAGGGGTTCCCTTTATCAAAAAGTAATGAGTCATGTGACAGTAAAACCTGGGAATTCTTATTGAATTTTATTCATCGGCTTTTGTAATCCCACATACATTTTATTCTTTATATCCATCGAGACCCTGTAATACATTGCTTTACTTTTTTTTTCAGTTTAGTAACTTTTCCTGTGAGTAACTGAATAATTAGATTCAGAGTATCAAATATCAGGTTATCCAAGAATAGCTGTAGCTTGATGTGAAATTCTGCTCTCAACTCTGGTCCCCACTGGAGCCTGTAGCTTCCCTCGTGGGAAAGTCAGTACGCCTCAGGCCTTTCCAGCCCTTGCTTTATCCTTCCAATACCTTAGCCATCGCCGCATCCGTCCTTCCCTTTGATGGGTGGTCACCTAGCTTCCTTGGTCCTGATAATCATCTGTTCTCTGATAAAATTATTCCATGATGATGTGTTGGCTGGGTCCAGTCCCCTTCCTAGTCCATGCAGGTGACATTTTAGAGGTATTCTGCCTCTTTGGGGTAACACCATGGCCTTACTCTGGAAGGTAGTATTTTGGGCCAGCTAGGAAAACAGGGAAGGCTTTTGAGCACTGTGATGTCTCTTAGATTTCACTGCACCAAATGCACGACATGCACAGAGCCATCTCCACTGACAGGGCGATTGGAGCCCACAATCCCGGGTGTACGTCAGACCTCACTGAGAGGTTAGGAACACTCAAGCAGTAATCATTTAGAGAAAGAACAACATCAAGCAACTTTAATAATGAAAAATTCTAAGTTTTATGATATAAATAGCATACTAAAAATCCTTTAAAATTATTTGAGTAGTTCTGTGTTAATTGAAGTCAGTTCTCTGGTGAAAATGGTTGATTGTTGTTCTTCAGCCAAACTTTGTATAGATGAGGTATCCTGTCGTTGCTTGAGTAATCCCTTCCTCCCATTACTTTTTGTCTCTCAGGGTCTGATTTTTAGGTGAATCGAATTCATAGCTCTTAAAAATTACTTTTCACTCTGGTCCCACCCTGATTCCTCTTCTAAAGCTTGTGGCTCAGATTTTAACTGACAACAAAGCTTAATAGAGGTCACAGAAGATCTCTCACTTTTCTGTGCACCTTGCATTTAAAGTGCACAATCAGCAAACTTCCTAATTAAAATGTATCATGTGCATAGATATTCTTCAAAGCCAAAGTGGTGAAATGGCTTTGAAACAGCCCTCTGGCAGTGATTTTTAAGAGGCCATTTAGTTAACTGGTAACACATGGCTATGTATATGAATTCCAGAGGATTTTAGAGAAGTAACAGATGTGTATTTATTCCCCCTCTGCAAAAATGATCGTGGGAATCACAGTGCCTGGATGGAGAGGTTTAGGATTTCCCTTCATGCACACCATCGATTGCTACTGGGTACTGTCCAGGAGGGCTCCCCTTTTGATGTCCATCAACTAGCCTGCAAACCCACACTCCCAATGACATGTCTTGTGATAGGTTGTTCCAGTCATGCAAAGCCGGTTTTTACATTAATGTTTTCCTCATTAACAGTTTCCCTAACTCAGTGAGCAGTTACAGTTACCCAGGAAGTTTTAAGGACTGCCAATAGTTGGGTTAGTGCAGTGGCTTCTCAGTGTGGCCTCTGGACCAACGGCCTCCGCCACATTTGGGAACTCAGAAACAAACATCCGAGGTCCTCCCCCAGACCTGCTAATCAGAACTTTTGATGGAGTGGGACCCAGAACAGCATGTTTAACAAGCCTCCTCGGTGATTTTGATCTATCAAAGTCACACTGATCTAGTGTTTTTTTCTCTCTGACATTCACTTCCTGCCAGTGTCTTCTCATGGTCTTGTGACCGTGGGCACCCAAACCTTGCACTGATGTGCCACCCGTCCTCGTACATGGGAACTTTTACATAGGGACGTTTCTGTTTAGGGTTCAGGAGTTAATAACTGTTCTCACTATAGTAATGATAATATCTTGTGAGCAAATCCTATTGATAAATATGACCAATTTTGTTATTGTTTTCTGGACATGCTTGGCTATCACAAATTGGGGTGAAGAAGCTTTGCAGTAGGCCCTGGGGGCTTGCTCTGGCCTGAGGTGTTGTGTTCTGGAGCTGGGAGATTGTGAATGAGACACTCAGTCAGTCACAGTGAGTTTATTTCACAGTAACAAGGACATGGCACCAGGTTATTTGGGATTTTAGATGCAATCGTTTCCAGAAGTTCACAGTATAATAGGAGAGAAAAGGCCGCCGCCCAACAGGAAACCATGAAAAACAGATGTTGCTGGTTGGCTGGCCAATGTACTGTGCTTCCCACAGAAAATATTATTGGCACTTGAAATACCAACGGGAAAGTTTGTAGAGAAAAAAATATTTAGCCTATCCATCTGGGTTAGAAGGAACTTTGTATTTGTTGTGTCAGTTGTGGGTGTTTGATTAAATGGTACCTGTACCAACAGAGAGGCACCCACCAAAGTGGCCAGCATCATCCACTTTGTAGCTAGACTGCCTGGGTTTAGAAGCCGTGCCAATTACTAGCTGTGTGACCTTGGGCAAGTCAGGTGACCGTGCAGTGACTGGATTTCTCCACTTGTAAAATCGGGATGGTAATAGTACCTTTCTCAAGGGTGTGTGGCAGACTGAGTGTGTTGGTGCATATGCAGCACCCAGAACAGTATGTGGAACACAGAGGTGCTCAGTAGGTGTTTACTGTCATTAGGCAACAGAGGCACTTTCCTTCCGAGTTGGCATGAGGTCGGCTATCTTAGAGGGACTGGCTGACTTTGGAACTTTTAGGACTGAAAGGGAGTTAGACACTGGACGACTATTGGAGTTTATTTTTTTTAAGCATATATAACAAGGTTTTAGTGAAAGTTTCAAAGCCTTATTACTATTTATTGACTTGGTAAACTCGCTGAACAAACTTAAGTAACAGAAATAAAGAGTTCTGAATCCCTTTTGGGCAATTCTGAAACTCCCAAAGCTCTGAAAACAGAGGTTTTCTTAAAAAAAAAAAAAGATTTAATTTATTTTTAGAGAGAGGGAAAGGGAAGTAGAAAGAGAGGGAGAGAAACATCAATGTGTGGCTGCTTCTTGCACGCCCCCTACTGGGGACCTGGCCCACAACCCAGGCATGTGCCCTGGCTGGGAATTGAACCAGCGACCCCTTGGTTCGCAGAGCAGTGCTCAATCCACTCAGCCACACCAGCCAGGACTGAAAACACAGATTTTGTAAATTTGCAGCATCTCATTTGTCATTAAAAACCCTCACTTGAACATATACATCTTAGTTCTGTATTGCTGCCATAACAAATTACCCTAAATTTCATAGTTTAAAACAACACAAATTGATTGTCTCAAGCTTCAGAAGTCCAGCTTGATGGATCTCCTGCTCGGAGTCGCATGGGGCCCCTTCAGGGTGACATCAGGGCTTTGGTCCTACCTGAAGTATCTTTTGGGGAAGAATCTACTTCCAAGCACTTTTAGGTTGTTGGCAAAATTCAGTTCCTTGAAATTGTAGGACTGAGGTCCTCACTTCCTGCTGGCTGTTGGCTGTGGGTTGTTCTTCCAGAGGCCACATATGTTGCTTGGCCAGTTAACCCCTTCCTCCTTCTTTAATGGCAGCAGTTACCTGCCAGGTTTCTCTCAGGCTTTGGATCTCTCTCATCTTCCCTGCTGCCTCATCTTTTCTCTGCCTTGCTCTTCCACTGTCTCCCTCCCACTGATGCTTCTGTCTTCCTCTTTTGCTTTTAAGGGCTCCCATGATACACTGGGTCTACCCAGATAATCTAGGATGGTCTTCCTATTTTAAAGTCAGCTGGCTAGTAACCTTAATTCCATCTGCAAAGTCTCTTCGCGCAGTACCTAGATTGGTATTAGATTGACTAAAGAATGGGGGGAATCTTGAGAGTTGTGCCTGTCACAATTCAATAAACTATGTAACAGTCCTCATTTGTCCTAGTTAGTGTGACTATCATTTGGTACAAAGATATCATTAAGTTCGATGATGGGTTGTTGTCTTGATCCTGCTGGGAGCATTGTGTAATGTGATATATGCACATTATTACCTTTTGAAGATTAAAAAATTTCTCAACTCCAAAACACATCTGTCCTCAAGGGTTGTTAAAGTAACTGTGTATGTGTTATAAAATGTTACTTTTAAAAGCATTTATATTTATGTATACTTATATTTATAAGTGCTGTGAAATGGTACATGAGTAACACTCACTACTTAAGAGAAGGGATATTAATGTGTTCACATCAGTGTGTGGTGGCCTCTCATGTACCCTCTACTGGAGACCTGGCCCACAACCCAGGCCTGTGCCCCGACTGTGAATTGAACCAGCGACCCCTTGCTTCACAGGCCAGTACTAATCCACTGAGCCACACCAGCCAGGGCTGTGTATGTATAATTTAATCCTTACAGTCCATGTAGATTATTTTTCCGTTTTATGCCTGCTGGAATCAAGAATCAGGGAGACTGAGTGACTTGTTTAGGGTCACTTGGCTAGTAAAGTAAGTGTGGAATTTGAACTTGGTTCTGACTTCAATGTCCACTTTCTCCATTCATCAAAGACGAATGTATTTGGAAGCAGATCTGGGACTGAAACTCCAGTCCCCTGTCCCTCCCACTCTGTTAAGAGAGTTGTTTTTAATAAATGATTATAGATATACAAGTGCTTTTGGAAGTACTTAAAATATTTTAAAACTTTTTACAGGGGTAATTTATGATACTTGACTTGTTACCAGAATTAATTTGTTTTTAATTTTATTTTTACTCTTTAACTTTATCTTTATTATTTACACTATTATAGTTATCCTCAAAATTTTAAAGACAATCTATTATATGGTATTAAAAATATTCATTATTTTAGGGTCATTTTTTAATCAGTTAAACCTTAAGAGTGGAGTCCCAGTTGAATATTTTATTCTCGGATGAGTTCTTTATTAAAAATTATTTCCTTAAATTGCTATCTCTCAAAATGATACAGTTTACCAATTTAGCCATCATTATTAAGTGCTGGAAATAATAATACATTTTTTCAATACTGGAACATTTCTTTAAACAGCTGCTGATTTCTGTTTAAGTTCTTCCTCGCTGTTTTGGTCTCTGTTTTCTCTGTGTAGTCAAGTGTTGACAGAAAGCAACTGCACAGAGAGATAAAAATATGCATCCGCTAGAAGAGCAAATCACAGTGTAGTTTTCAGAGAAGTGTTTTAACTAAGCCTTGAGAAACACAGCTGTAATAAGTGTCTGAATAGGAATTGCTTCCAAATTGTTACTGAATTGATCTTACTGTCTTTCATTTTATATTGTCACATGGGATAAAAAACTGGAATAGGCATGCATATTCAGGATTGTGCATACTTTTGAAAAGTGAATGCAAAATGAAGGTTAAAGATTTTTATAATATCTCCATTGTGTTCCTGTTTTGTTTACATATTCACAAAGAAAATATTCTTGATTAGCATGATTTATTATGATAAAAGTTTAAAGCTCTTGGTTTTGAGAGAACAATTTTATGATTTAACAGGATAACTTTCATCTTACTTAACACTGATCTCTCAACAAAAATAACTTTACAAATGACTATGCTGACTATGATTATTTGAATATGTGCCCATTTATACTAAAGCTTAGGAAAATTCGTTTTCTTTCAGTAGGAATAAATACAATTTAATTAACTGTGACATGTTGGGAAATTGAGAAATAGAATGAGAAAAAAGAACTATGTTTTGTTTTTACCCAGGTCTGAAGGAAGGTTGCTCTCTATCTGTTTTGTCTGCTGTTTATTATTTGTTTTTTGTTTTATAGTCAAAATTCCAAGTCACTAAGATTATATTATCTTAGAATTGCTTCTATAATTTTGGCTCAGAAGAACTGAGATTGGTTGGAGTGTATGTGGTATCATCCAAAGAAGGTAATTATGCTCTGGTAACTGTATCTTTCAGCCAGAGGGTATAGAAACATATGCAGAAAAATGATAGATAACCATTTGTCCAAGACAGCATGAAAGACACTGGCAGTCCAAGGCTAAGATATTTAGGAATAAATAATTCCTTCTCATTTAGAGATCTAGTATATCACTGTCTCTTTAGAGAGGGGACCTCGAAGCTCTGATTTCCTCATTTAATAGGCTTGTAGTTATACCTGGAGTCTGCTGCTCACTCTAGCGCTGGGGGGGAAAGGGGGTCAAGGGAGATAACATTTTAAGTTTTATTGCTAGAAGTGGTGTGTGGCACACTATGTGCTGTCACTTAATAACTTTGTATTTTTAAGTCCAACCTTACGTTTTTGAAGACAGTGATCATTTCCCTGTTGCTCCCCGTGGTACCTAATGTGGGGGAGCTTTGCCCACAGAGCCCCCTGTCTGCCACGGATGAAAATAAATCTACCAAGACATTATCTGCTTAGTGAAGAAAGGTGACTGAACTGGGCCAGTTGCCTTTTCCTCAGTGGGCTTTTATTGGGTTCATTTGCATAGGAATACAGGGCATATAGGTAAAGCTCATCAGTCATTGTCAGGCAGTAATGGTCAAACAATAGATAATATACATAGAACTCTGAGGGCTCATTTTGAGTCAGGGTCAGATAGCTAAAGTGCCATAAAACTTTAGGGAACAAACTCATTTCATGTTTGGACCCTTATCCTTTAAATTGAGGGTATTAGCAAGGCAGGCTTCACAGGATTTTATGCATTCTTTCTTAGGTCTGATCTCCCTGGGGAACCTGCCCTTTCCAGCACAGGGCTACACCCACCTCTGGCATTGTTTCAGGCTTAAGTCAGGCAGGGGAAGTAAGGCAACCAAAAAATTAGGAGACTTCTTGCAGACAGAATGAGAACTCAGGCTATGTCAAAGCCAAGAGGCGAGGTCCATCACCCCCTCTTTCTCTATCCCCTCAAGTCCTTCCCTGGGGGCCCCTTCATGACCATGCCTGTCTTAGGTCATCTCTCCCTTGAGAAATCTTACCAGTCATTGGCTAACCGTTCAGGCTTGGGGCCAAGCAAGGTAAAGTAAAGGGGGCAGAGGCAGCACCCAGGCCAGGGAGATAAGCTTTGTCTCCTTAGTGGCTTATGGCCCCAGGGTCACTCACTCAGCCTTAGCAATGCAGGGGTTACAGCTTCTGAAACCAGGTAAGTCAGTTCCCAACAGCCTAACAATGTCTGCAGTTCTCTGAACTACTGACAGGGGAGTCTAGCACTTATTTGGGTGAAGAACTAGCAAGGTGGGACAAGTAGGAACGAGCACAGTGGAAGTTTCTATAATATTTGTAGAAAAGTGGAAATTATGACAAAGCAGGGATTCGGAAGACCCAGGTTTGAGTTGGAGCTCTGTAACTTATGGTGTAACTTTGGCCATGCTGTGTAATCTCTCTGGAGGTCAGTTTCCTTGACTTTAAAATGATGCATGTTCTTGCTCTGCTTGTCCTGGTAGACTTAGTATGAAAACCTAACCTTATAAAGCTTTGCAATGTAGTAAAATATGATGTGTATGACTTAGTGATTTTTCACTTGCAAATGACAATAATTTAACTCGGAGCTATAAAGGAAAAAGGGATGCATTGACTCGTGACTTAATTCTTAGGATTGTGGCTCCTCACTGTTAGCTCAGCTTCTCTCCATCTTTGTTTTCTGACTCAGTGTGCACTTCTTCTGGCCGCGATACGTGATATGCCTCAAGTTCAGTCTAGTGGGGAGGACTGCCTCCCTCTGTCTCAGTAAGTCTCATTGTCTTCCATCAGCTTCGGTTGCATGCCATGCCTTTCCCTGAACCAGGCACCATAACCAGGAAACATGACATGGCCGTTGACTGAGGCTGGTCTGGACCGACCTCTGCTTCTGGATGTGGAACTGATGCCTCCTACCCCGCCCCCCCCGCAAGGTGAAGGGAAGGTGATTCCCCTAAGGATTTCAGGGCACACTTTTATCCAAGTTGGAATTCTGTGCCGCAGGAACAACTGTGTGCTGAACTACGTACTGTTATTTTCTTCTCTGTGAAGAAAGTATTTGATGGCTTAAAAGTTAAGAAATAGTTAAATGGACATTCATGAAAACCAAGAAAGCCAACTTTTAAAGGGAAATTTTACTTAATAAACCAGGGAGGAAAAAGACCAGAAATGTATTCAGAACAGATAAATACAATCTCCTTTATGCACCTCGGAGGAGAATCATCATATCCGGTGATACTAACCGGTGCTGTGTTAGGTGACCATTTTATGAGACTGTTTTTACTTCCTTCTGGATCCTAACCCAAGAAACAATTCACATTTAAGGAGGCTGAGCTCAGTCCAAAGGAATAGGATTAAGAAAACTTCATCCTTGGCTAAAATAAGAAAAGGATATAATTTCTGAAACATTGAAATCTTTAATGAGATCTAGTATTTCTTTGTCAGGAATGTACATGTTATTGCCAAAAAAGTAGCTACACAAATTGTGAAATTGATTCTAATTTTTCAGTGTTAAGTGGGGTCAGAATTAAAAGAGTTGAAGTAGGGAAAATGATGAAAACTAATAAAATATTATTTGGGAAACTCAGCTGCAGGAGAACAGGGAGTCATGAGGTTTGGAATGAACAAACTTAAAGGAGACTTAGAAAGGCAGAAAGTTAAGCAGCTATAACTCAGGAAAGAAATCGAGAATTTAAAATGGCCTCTTTGTTCTGGAAACTTTATATCACCATCTAATTTAAACCTCATGGTAATCCTCTTTCTATAGATGGGGAAACTGAAGCACAGAGAAGTTAAATATTTTGCTCAGTGATCACAACCTTGAGTGATTACAATTACTTACACAACTGCTCGGTATTCGAGATGGGGCTTTACCTGGGAATCGAATGGGTTTGTGGTGGTCCTGCCATAACTCAGATATACTGTGTGACTTCTTAGGAATTAGAAGGAACTTCCTTCATTTGTATTGTTTCCTCGGATTAGGATTAGGTATATCCTGAGATTCACTTTTGAATGTTTTCAGAAGAGTTGCATACCATAATTAGATAAGGTATTATAAAATATTTGGCACTTTCAAATTTGGGAAGTGAATAGAAGACAAATTATAGTTTCCAAAAGTAGAGAAATTTTGATCTTTAAGGAAAGGAAATTGAATCAATAGACAAGTATTTTCAGAAACTTTGAAAAAAAATTGTCACTGGAAATCTTTGGTGACAGCATGGATAAACCTGGAGAGTGTTATGCTTAGTGAAATAAACCAGTTAGAGAAAGGACAAGTACCAGGTGATTTCACTTATATGTGGGATCTAATGAACAAAATAAACTAACAAACAAAATAGAAACAGACTCATAGATACAGAGAACAAATTGACAGCTGTCAGAGAAGCCGGGTGAGGCCTGGGTGAAATAGGTAAAGGGATTAGGCAAAGGCAAAAAAAACAGACACAGACAACGGAATGGTGATTACCAGGGGGGAAGGGCGTGGGGGAGGTGGAAGAAAGGAAAGCAGAGATAAATGGTGAAGAAAGGAGACTTGACTTGGGGTGGTGAACACAGATCATGTATACAGAACTGTGTACCTGAAACATATCAAATTTTATTAACCAATGTCACCCCAATAAATTCAATAAAAAATAACCATAAAATAAATCTGTCACTGTTTAAGGGTGCCTGGTGTTTCCAGAGATTATTTTCAGTGTTCCTAAAGAAAAGTGTCTGTGGTCAGGGAAATGTGGGCAATGCTCTGCATTATATCCCTCTCTTGGAGTCCTGTGTGGGTGAGCACGTGGCACCTGATGAACCGCCCTTGTTCCTGCCTCCAATGAGCACCCGGGAAGGTGTGGGGTCTTCCTTGTGTGCTTGCACCTGGTGGTCAGGCAGACACAAGGCCCGAGATAGACGTTTTAAGAAGAAACTCCAGCAGCTGGGGTTGTCTTGGGGCTTTGAAGCCCAGAAAAGCAGACTTCTCTGTCTTCCTGGGAGACTGCTGTGTCATCTGCACTGAGAGGCCTTTAGGTACACCGGAGACCTGGATTCATTTTTCTGTAACTTAGTATCTGTTAGTGTGTAAGCTTGGTGACAAATGCCCACATGTTAAAGGCTCTGAGAAGCCCTGAGGTAAAGAAACTTGCTTAACTCAACAGTTCTCAAACTATGTCCATTATGTATTAAACAAAAAAAAATTTTTTTAAGGAAACACCTATCAACATCTGGACCACAGTTAGGAAAATAAAGGCCCAAGATAAGACCAGGGTCAAATTATGAGTTTTGAGGCCTGAGGCACGGAAGAGAGGATATTGGCCTTGTCAAATGTAATTCAAAATAAAAGAACAATAAATTATAATGTAAGATAAGGAAGGACCCAAAAGTCACCATCGCCATGGGATCTACTGCCTTCCAACAATTACAGTATCTACTGTTTCCACACCCACCAAGTTGTACATGGAGGTTTGTGTCAGTGTATTGATTAACAGGCTCAGATCTTGGTTTAGGATTGGATGGATGTGAGCTCGTAGGAACCAGTGAGCACCTGTTATACACTGGTGCTCAGGTGGGTGGTAAAGGGATCAGGCAGAGAGGGTTGTTAATACAGCAACATTAATCATATTAGACTAATGTAGGCTTAGCTTGGATTTTATTCTTATGCCACAGAGCTGCATCCATGGTTGGGTCCAGGTTCTGTTAGACCTGAATGTAATGTAAATTTGAAAGCCTCGTTTAAGAATAAAATAAGTACAAAATTACAAATACAAAGTTAGATATAGAAGTGAATATTTATATAGAATGAGAAAAGAAATCATACATTTAAAAAAGCTAACAAATCTAAAACATCACAAAATCCAGAGAATTAATATTAAAAGTTAATTAATTGACACATCACTTCATTTTAATCTACATGCTGTGGTTTCACATATTCTAATTACCTCTCTTTATATGATAATCATTTTGAAATATCATCTTCTATAGAGAGAATATGGAGATAAATCAGTCTTACCAGTAGTATGGTTGAAATTTATTTTCAGTTATTGATAGAAAGATTTCTTTCAGCTTTTTATCTTGTTATTAATAATGCGTTATAAATTTGGGGATTTTTGGTCAAATTTGGGAAAACCTATCATAATAAGCTGTAAGATTTTATGACATTTCAAATGCTCTAAATTAATGACCCTTGATCGAAGGCTTGTCAACAGTGTCCTCATTTGGTGGCATATTAGGAGTTTTGCATTATCTTCACTGATGCCAGTATTTCATGTCAAATCAGTGAGAAATTTAAACCTTTTTTTAGTATGACTATATGATTAACTCCTCTTCATAATCAGATTTTTAAAAACAACTCAAGAGCCTGTTCATTATTTTTATTTCTTTTTGATGGATCGCTGCTTTTGTTATAAATTGAAAAAAATTATAACATTTGCTTCGGAATGTCAAAATACTTTCAGCTGGTAATATGACTGTTCTTTGTCTCTTTTGTTTGAGATTCCACTAATTTTTTTATCTGAATTTTCTTTTAGCTGTTTAATAAATGTAAAAATGACAAAAGAAGGTGCCCTTTGTATATACCCAAATCAGGCATCACAATTTTCACTAGTTTTATTGAGTTGTCTTTCCAAATTTCAGTTAAAAGGGTGTATTCAAACTTTATAGAAGAAAACAATTATAGTACATTTATATTTAATACATTTCTGACAGGATAGCACTTTGAATTTTGTCTAGGCATCAGTGATAATGGAATCCTCTGCTTAAAGTTAAGACATCTGGTGCCTGGAAGAATTTCCCCACAGGTTGCTTTCATTTCAAAATGTTCACCTCTGCTACCTAAATCCTTCAGTGTCAGGCATGGGCGGGCACACCCCTGTGGTGACAGGACTTTGCGCCTGCGCCTTCTTGGCCTGTTGATGATTGAGTCGACCGTACCTGACACCGTTCCTACCCCTCTAAGACTAGCACTGACTTAGATGTACACAACAGTGGCGTTACTCACGTAAGTATGCTCCAACTTTACTTTCCCTGTATCTGGATGCCAAAGATAAACACAGCCATTCTTTTGAAAATATGAAAAACATATGACCATGGGAACATATTGTTAAGGTCTGTTGTAGGACTTGGAAGGGAACTGTGCTTAGGTCCTTAGGTCCAGGATATGTCTCTCTCTGGTGGTGCTTCACTTGGAACAGATCACTTAGGGGAACCAGGAAAAGACAGGCCATGGGACATGCTAGCCAGAGAACGCCAGAAACTGAGCTAATGTCAAATGCTAATCACTGTGAAGTTATCAGAGATCTCTGGTCTGACCTGTATGTTTATGAATTTGGCTCAAGCCTCTTTTGGTTTCAGGGGACAGATTTTTTTTTTTTACCAATTTTACCTATGTATGGCTTTGGAAGAAAGAATATATTGACTGGTTCAGGTATCAAAGCATTAAAAGGTAAGCAGGTTGGAGCTAACCTAAGGGTTACCTGGATTTAGGGATTTGAATAACTTCATATCTATTTATCTGTTTCCCCTTTTTTCCAACTCTATTTCTCTGTGTTAATTTTGTGCTCTACTCCTGAAAATGGCCCTCTCCCTGCCAGATCAGTTGCAGGCAGTGTGGGGTTCTATGGCCCAAGAAACAAAAGAACTTCAGTTTCAAATGATAGCCTTGCTAGTTATAGTCTTGGTAGTAGGCCCTAGCTTTTCATCACTTTGAATATTTCTTGCCATTCCTTTCTGGCCTGAAAGGTTTCTGTTGGTAAATTTGTTGACGGTCTGGGGGAGTTTCTAGGCAACTAATAGTATTTCTTTTGCAGCCCTTAAGATTCTCTCTTTGTTTTTAACCTTTCCATTTTAATTATCTTGTGTCTTGGTGTGGGTCTCTTTTGGTTCATCTTGTTTGGGACTCTGCACACCGTGGACTTGCGTCTATTTCCTTTACCAGGTTAGGGAAGTTTCCAGTCATTATTTTTTCAAATAGATTTCCTATCCTGTGCTCTCTTCTCCTTCTGGTACAACTGTGATGTGAATGTTATACTTGGTATTGTTTCATAGGTCCCTTTAACTATCTTAATTACTTTTTTTCTTTATGCTGTTCTGATTGGGTGTTTTCTGCTCCTTTGTCTTCCAAATTGCTGATTCAGTCCTCTGCTTCATCTAATTTGGTATTGATTCCTTCAAGTATATTCTTTGTTGTAGTTATTGCATTTCCCATTTCTGACTGGATCTTTTTTATGGTTTCTGTGCTTACTGTTTCTTTGTCGAAGTTCTCTGAACATTTCAGGAGCAGCATAGTTAATACTAAAGTGGTAAAAAGGAATGGTTACATTAAACTATTATTTAAACCAATTAAACCAATTAAGTATGACAACTGATACTGAAGATTAAAATTGAAGACTCAGCTTTTTTGTCTTCTTTAGTCAATGGTTGGAGAACATTCATGGTTTGATAATATTTTTCTTTGAAGGGAAGATGGATTGTGAACTGTGAAAATAACCTTCTATATCAAATATAACTTCACAAAATTGGGCTGCATTATAATTTGCTTACATCGATAAAAATTGTAATTATTTCTTAATTATTTGAGATTCTATATTAATAACATAGTCATAGATGAGATATAAGCTTTATAGAAATATAACATTAAACTTCATTCTTTCTTTATTAGATGTAGATTCTTTTTATTCAGAAATATGAGTTTCCTGGATGTGTATTTTTTAAAAATCAAAGTTGGTTGAGTCTGTGGGTGTGAAACCCAGGGAAATGGAAGGTTGACTGTATATATATTGAAAAATATTTGCATGTAAGTGCACCTGTGCAGATCAAACCCATGTTCTTCTGGGGTCAACTGTAATATAATTTTTTCTCAATTCCAGCCTTGGTTTTCTAGACAGAGAGACTTACATTTTCATCATTCATCATTAAAGATTGTTTTTTGATATTTTCTGGTGGATAAAAATTACTCGTTTTTAATGGCTTAGTAGTTTCTTGTTTATTTTTCAGGCATCAAGAAAAGTGTATTCACCAGAGAAATTGGTGGATTGGTTTTCTCTATCCCTTTACTTTTAAAATACTGAGTCTTTATATTTAAATTGGGCTTTGTAGACAACACTCTCCTTATTCACTTCGGTAATTTCTGTCTTTTAATCAGTATATTTAGACCATTGACATTAAACATGATTTTGACATAATTGGATTAACACTATCATGTTTGGAATTTTCTATTTGTTGTACTTGTTCTTTATTTTTCTCCTTTTTTTGTCTTCTTTTATTTTGATTAAGCATTTTATATGATTCCATTTTCTCTCCCCCCTTTAGCATATCAGTGGTATTTCCCTATATTTTGCAGTATACATTCACAACCAATCTAAGTCCATTTACAAATAACATTGTACCACCTCATAAGTAGTGAAGAAAAGTATCTTATAACATTGCTGTCATTCATTTCATGTATCTATATAGTATACATTGTTATCATCATTATTTTGCACAGTTATCTATTAGATCAATTAAGAATAAGAAAAAGTAAAGATTTTGTTTTACCCCCATTTATTTCTTTTATAACACTCTTTCTAATGTAGTGTTGAGTTTCTGACCTATATGATTTTTCTTCTCCCCGAAGAATCTCTTTAACGTTACTTGCAGGACAGGTCTGCTGGTGATGAATTCCTTTAATTTTTGTTTTTCTGAGAGTCTTTATATTTCTTCTTTCCATTTGAAGAATAATTTAGCTAGATATAGGTTTCAATGTTGGTAATTTTTTTCTTTTATGTTAAACATTTCATATACTTTCTTTTTGCTTATATGGTTTCTGACAAAATTCTATGATAATTATTATCCTTGTTCATTTATTGCTAGGGTAGTTTTTTTTTCTAGCTTCCTTCAAGGTTTTTTTTGTTTGTTTTTGGTTTTCTGCAATTCAAATATGATATACCCAGGTATAGATATTTTGTTATTTATCTTGGTTGGTATTCTCTGAACTTCATGAAACTATGATTTGGTGTCTATCATTTTAATTTTAAAAATTCTTAGCCAGTCTTTCAAATATTTCTTCACTGTTCTTTCTTGCTTTTCTGGTATTCTAGTTACACATGTTAAATCTTTGGGAATTTTCCCAGCATTCTTGGATATTCTGTTCTGTTTTTCATTATATTTTTTCTTTTTGCATTTTAATCTGAAAAGTTTCTGTTGACATACCTTGAAGCCCACTGATTCTTTCCTCACTTTTGTCCAGTCTCCTGATGAGCATATCAAAGACATTCTTCAGTTTTGTTAAGAGTGGTTTTGATTTCTAGCACTTTTTATTTTTAGTTTCTGTGTTTCTACACTCATTACTCACTCATTCTTGCATGTTGTCTACTGTTTCATGAGAAAGGTTAACCTATTAATTATAGTTATTTAAAATTCCCTGTCTGATAATGCCCTAATCTCTGTCGTAGCTGAGTTATTTCTGATTCTTGCTTTGTCTCTTCAGGCTATTTTTTCTTTTAGCATGACTTGTAATTTTTTGTCAAAAGTTGGACATGATGTATAGGATACTAGGAACTAAGATAAATAGATCTTAAATATTTGGCTTGATGTTAATCTGGCTAGGAGTTGGGCTGTTTTAATCATTGCTGTAACTATAGTTGCCAGACACTTTAAATTACTCTAATCTTCTTGTTTTGGTTTCTTCTGTTTGGTTTCCTCCTTGTGTTTTCCTAAGAACTCCTTCTTAAATAGAATCTGTGTCTCACAGCTCTTCCAGCTCTAATCACTGTTATTATACTGGAGCCCTGATCCTATGGTGGTGATGTGTAGCAGGGAGAAGTGGTCTATAATCTTAGGATCAAATCTAATTTTTTTAGTAGGTAGCCCTCGATTCCTCTGCTGTGACCTTTACAAGGGTTTCTTAGCGTTTTACTTCCCTTAGGTGGTGAACGCTTTGAACATATTTCACATTGGTTACTTTTCCTTCTTTCCTGGTATGGGGGGGGCCATGGAGGCAACAGGTCGGGGAGGGGTCTTTCTCGTCTCTGCACTGTGGGAACCCAGTGGGGTATCTGCAGGTAACTGAAAAGCATGGGAACCCCCCTAAGAGTCTGACCCCGAGGTGCCTCTCAGACACATTACTCTTGTGCTAGTCCATGCTCAGCCCCAGCAATTGGTCAGAGTTATACTGTGTAAGAGTTCCTACTCCAGGAACACTTGTTCCAGCAAGCTCATCTGAGCTGTTATGCTCTATATTCTTCTGTCTTGCCAATTTTGGGGGTAGCAATTTGCCTTGTGATTTCCACCCTCTGAGAGGTCCAAGAAAAGGTATTGATTTCACTTTGTTCAGCTTTTTCTTATTTTAAGGATGAGCTGAAACCATAAGTCTGTACTTCTAATAGAGTATATTTTTTCTGAACCTCCTGAATGCTCTACTGAGATGGGTGATTTTTATTAATGTGACTATATTTTCATATTCATATAAAAGCAGTATACCCTGCTTCCCAAATCCATGTTTATACTTAACTAGAATGTAAGTTTGATGAGGACAGAGTTTCGTCTCTATTTTTTACCAAAACCATGTCGATTATAGGTACTCAATAAATATTTGTGGAAAGAGTATGTAAACTTTAGCCACATTCAAGTACCACTTATTTTATTATTTGCATCATATTTTTATTGAAATTGATTCACTTTTAAAATCTTAAATACCTCCTGCACTCTCATTTTAAGGAGTAATATCTTAAACCATGGGTTTTGATATGCTAGTTGTACATTTTTATGATATCAGTTGAAATAATTGTCTACATATTAGAATAAAAAGTTCCTAAAATTATCCTGTGTCTGATTAGTGGCATGTATGCCCCTGTGGGGAAACATTGCTCTAAGCTAATGAGTAACGTGTAACTGTAATCCTTCTTTTTATGACTTCTCTCAAAAATTCGTCAGTGAAGCAGAAACACATTACCCAAACTAAGACAGGAGTGGACTCAGAGTCTCTCTGGATAGCACAGAAGTGACGATGAAATAGACCGCAGTGCCACTTCTATCCTGGGAAGACACACCTTTGTCCCAACTCCCTACCATGCACTTTTTCACAAGAATATTCCATCGTATTACTCCTTAAATCTGTGAGTCAACTGAAGGAGTTTTCCTGGGAGCATTATCCAGAAATTATATAATGTCAATTTCTACACTTTTATAGTCAATTAATACTCAACAGAGGAAGCAAGCACACACAATGTGTTAAAGATAGTTTATTCAATAAATGGTATTGGGAAAATTGGACAGATACATGCAGAAAAATGAAACTAGACCATCTTCTTATACCATGCAAAGAATACATTAAAAATTGATTAAAGACTTAAATGTTAGACCTGCAACCATAAAAATCATAGAAGAAAACATAGGTAGCAAAATCTCAGAAATAGCTCATAGCAATATTTTATCAGCTATATTTTCCCAGGCAAGGGAAACAAAAGAAAAAATAAATAAATGGGCCTATATCAAACTAAAATGTTACTGCACAGCAAAGGAAAACACCGACAAAATAGAAAGACAGCCCAGAGAATGAAAGAACGTATTTGCCAATACATCTGATAAAGGGTTAATATCCAAAATTTATAAAGAACTCAACAAAACTCAACACCAAAGAAACCCCCCAACCCAATTAAAAATGAGCAAAGGACTTGAATAGACACTACTCCAAAGAGGACAGATGGGTGGCCAATAGACATATGAAAAGATGTTCGGATCACTAGTCATCAGAGAAATACAAATTCATACCACAATGAGGTGTCACCCCGCACTTGTCAGAATGGCTATCATCAGTAAATAATGAACAATTGCTGGCCAGGATGTGGATAAAGGAGAACCCTTTAGCACTGTTGGTGGGAACACGGGTTGGTACAGCCACTGTGGAAAGCTGTGTGGAGATACCTCAAAATATTAAAAATGGATTTGCCTTTTGACCCAGCAATTCCACTTCTGGGAATATATCCCAAGGAACCCAAGACACTAATTTGAAAGAACATAAGCTCCCCTATCTATATTCGTTGCAGCGTTATCTACACTTGCCAAGGTATGGAAGCAGCCAAGGTGTCCATCAGTAGGTTAGTAGAGAAAACAACTGTGGGACATTTAAACAATGGAATACTATCCTGCCATAAAAAAGAAGAGAGTTTCACCCTTTGTGACAGTATATGGATAGACCTGGAGAACATTATGCTAAGTGAAATAATGGCTTATTTCAGTGAAAGGAAAGTGCCCTATCTCATTCATATGTGGAATCTAATGAACAAACTGAACTAACAACAGAGACAGACTCATAGATAGAGAGCAGGATGATGGCTGGGGTGGGTAGAGGGTAGAGGGATTGAGCAAAACAGAAAAAGTCATAGACTTGGACCAATGTGGTGATTGTGTGGAGAAGGGTGAATAAGGAGGCTAAATGGTAATGGGAAAAAAACAACAACCAAAAAGCCTAGAACAAAAAGAAACTATACAATTCCTGGGAACACTGGGCTCTTTAGGAATTTGCCACATCAAATCCAGAAGTTTCTGAAGAGTCTTCCAGCAGCAGAAGTTTGCAGAGGCAACATTTCCCAAGTCATCGTTCTATTGAGATCTCTGGCATTCCTGTGATCTCCAAATGCTGGTTCTCAGATCGACTGCAACAGAATCACTTGGGGGACTTGTGGAGAAATGATTTCCAAGCCAAGTTGCACCCAAAGAGATTCAGATTCAGTAGACCTGGTGGGAGGGCCTGGGAATCTTCAGGTGTGTAGAGCTGCCCAGGTGATTTCCCTGTAGAGCTGTGACGAAATACGCTCTTGTCTATGCATTGATCATTGGTATGGGGTAGAAGCCTTAGCTAATAGTTCAACATACACTATGATACTTTTTTCTTCTCATTCTAAATAAAATATTTAGGTTTAATTAAAAAGAAAAAGAAATAGATTGTGTTATTGAATATGCCACATTCTTCTGGACATTAAAAGACTTTAAAAACCATCTCAGAAGGAGTTAGGGGTTAATGTTGGTTGAGTTGATTTGGACCCAAAACGTTATCTGTGGATCAGTGTTGTGGATTGAATGTGTCCTCCACAGTTCATATGTTGAAGCCTTTCCCCTGAATGTGATGTTATTAGGATTTGGGGCACTTGGGAGGTAATTAGATGAAGTAATGAGGGTGGAGCTCTCATTGGCACCCTCATAAGAAGAGGACGAGACTAGCGTGCTTCTTTTTTCCACCATGTGAGGATACATCAGGAAGGTCACCATCTGCAAACCAGGAGGAGGTATGTTCACCAGACACTGAGTCTGTGGACACCATGATCTTGGAATTGCCAGCCTCCAAAACTGTGAGAAATAAATGTTTGTTTAAGCCGTCCAAGTTTATGGTATTTTGTTATAGTAGCTTGAGTGGACAATACATTGGGAAACACTTAATAAACATTCACTAACTATGAAGTAGATACTTCTTGTTGTGCTTTTAAAGAGGTGGAAAGAGAGTAGTAAAATGCCTAAGTAATTTTCCCATATTGTGCCATATCATAGCAAAGTAAAGCAACTGTGGATTCTAGCTCTGTCCATGTTACGGGGCTGTCTCCATTGCTCCTGACACCCTTCCTCGTGCATTTGGAATCAATCATCACAGGCATGCATAGCTGCAAGCATTTGGTTTCAGGAAAAAGGTTAAGAGAAACTAAGTGGTAAAAGGAGTGTGTTGGATCAAATAAAAAAGCCGCACTGATGAAACTGGAGGAGGAAATGGAACCAGACCTCCAACCATCACTTTTCATCTTAGTACAATAAATATCTTTTTACCAAAGCTAAGCAAAGCCTAGGACATATTGAAAGTCTGAATTCTCAAGCCGTGCAGCTTGGATTTTTTTTCTAGCGTCATGTCCCAGCAAATGATGAAGTGTAATATTCTTATGTACTTTTATTTTATTACGAACCTAAAAAACCTCTGCTTCATTTTACTCCAGTGAAGTTTGTGAGCTGGAGTAGACTCATTTATTGTGTTTCCCTCTTGAGTTTTTATTTTTGACCAAGATTATGTATGTACATTTTTAAATTAACTTAATAGTTATACACTTTTCTTTCCCATGAGGCAGCCATGTTCAGCTCTTTCTTAGTTTTTTCCTCATATGTAATAAATGTAGAAGGAATGATAGAACTAGACAATGTCAGTTATACTCTTCTCTAAAATTGTTTCTTTTTCAAAGAATGTTCTTTGATTACTCTCATCAGAATTGTCTGGGATGGTTGTTTAAAATGAGGAGTCCTGAGTCTTATTCCAGACCTAATACATTTGCTAGGGTGTGGGACTTAAGCATCTGTATTTTAAACAGCCTCCAAGTGGTCCTTATGGAAATTATAGTGTGAAAGGTACTTTCCTAAAGCTTCTTGATTTTTGCCAGGGAGTGTGATGTTTTCTAGTTGTATTTCTGTCTTTCCATCCATTGTCATGTAGTCAGGAGTCTACCTAACGAAGATCACAGCTTTCATGAATGATACCAACACCAACAAGACAGAATAGTAAGTTCATCGCTTCTAGAAAAGTGGGAAATGGCTCTGGAGAATGAAATCTGGGTGCTATATGTGTTATTGCTACTGGGATGTTGTTTCTGGGCTTTTTAGGGGACAGATTTAAAAGTTGTGAGTTATTTTAAAATTAGAATTATCAATAGGTACAATACAATGTATTAAATTATATTACAATTTGTATTTATTCTTAAGATGCAATTCTTACAGTACATAATTCTTACAGTAACATAGTTCTTACAGTAACGTAATTACTTTCTGGTAATCATAAAAATGCTGAAGGATGTTTTAAGACTAGTTTGTATCTTTGTTGGGTCTTAGAATGCTTCCCACTAAGGAAGTGTAGTCAAAGTACTATACTGTAAATGCACTTTAAATATTTATTGTCTCTGTTTTGTTTTACTACCAATTTGGGTCTTGTTTCTCCTATTTTTTTCACAAAAAATACAAAGTATGTTAGCTTTATATTTTTCCCCACATCTTCTCCTCTTCATATATATATATATATATGTGGTTATCAAGGAGAAACCTTGTAAACTGCCACTTTCTGCCAATTCCCCAGACTCTGAGATGGTCCCATTGACTTAGTTTATTTTGTTCTTAGGCCCTCCCTTGTTTCAGGTCTCCAAACTGGACCCTTTATTTAATGACCTGTTGTCCAGGATCAGTGTTTACTATCTGTGTTAATGAAAATGACTTGAGAAGTAACACAGTGTATGATGTTTGTGTGTTAACTCACATGTAGACTACCCATGTCAGGTGGCCATAAAAGAATTGGTTTTGCCTCCTTCAAAAAGAATTCTAAGGGGAGGAAAGGAGAAAAGAAAGAGAGGGGGGATGGGGAGACGGAGAGGGATGGAGAGAAAAGGAGAGAGAGAGAGGGAGGGAAAGAGAGAAAAGGAGAGAGAGAAACATGGATGTGAGAGAAAAACACCTATCGTGTACCTCCTTCAGGCCCCCTGACTGACTGGGAATCGAACCCACAGCCCTTGGGTGGATGAGACAACACTCCCACCAACTGAGCCACCTGGCCAGGGCTGGTTTTGCCTCCTTTTGTCCTTTGAAAATGAAAGATCCAGACTGTAGCACCCAGATACCACCATTTTACCCGTTGTTTCAATTTGTCCTGGATGCCACAGTCTCTTTTCCTATGGTTTTTCTTTCTTAAAACATTGTTGAAAACTATTACAGGGCAGTGTCATCATTGGAACCTTTCTGAGAGATCTTTTATTTTGTAAGTATACTATATTAAGTAATCTAGATTTTTTTCCCATTCACTAGGCTATTCTACCCTAGTATAGCCAGTATTATCACCAGTATTATATATACAAAAAAATAATAAGAGGACCCGAATCTAATAGGATAAATGCTATCATTGGGTAGAAATACAAAGCACTGCTTTTATCCTTGTTTGCAACCTGCATTGATAATAAGGCACATTGTAAAGGAAGAAAGTACTCTTTCCAAAGAAAGATTTTCCAATTGAACTTACTCTTTAAGACTCCCAGTGGTGTGTTTGCTTCCTGCTGTCCCATTTCAGGCACACACACCTGGAACATGGGAACCCCTGGAGGTCAGATATTATTTCAATGGTTTTTTTAGTAGTGAGTGAATAATGGCTTCTTAGCAATAAATATCTCTGATTCTTACATAGTAATCTTAGAAAGCAAGTTGCATAATTACTTTACAAGAAATGATTGGATATAATAATGTTTACATAAACCTTTAGATAAAAGTATCAATGCACATTCCTTTTGATAGATAGATAGCCCATGAGCATTATAGCTTTTTGATATTAAAAAGATTGTGCTTAGTTATATCAAGATGTATATCATGATATACTATTTTATTAAAATATAGCATGCTTAATGATTTTCTTTTCTGCAATCCATAATAAATGTGTAAACTACTAAACTAGAAAACATGATTAACTTCATTAACATTCCATATTGTAATAAAATTCTTTCAAACAATTTATCATTGAGCTAGGGACAAGATACATTAGCCCCTTTAAATTTTAGCATACTGATTTTGAAATTTTAAGGGAGTGAATTTACTTTTAAATATATTCTGGTCTTAAAAAAAGATTAAACCTTACATCATTAAAACTACTTTGGAGGTGGTGAGTGGAGGTGGAAGAGGGTTTACAGAAGATAAACAGTGATGGAAAAAATAAAATAAAAACTGAGAAAAAAACTAGGGTTTTGTTATCTCCATAGTACTGATGAAAATTGCCCAAGTGTTAAGTTCATGAAGAAAACTGAAGGCCATCTCTTGGGTAGATAGTAATTTTTTTGTGGGGAATACTAATGTTTAATCGAGAGGGCTTTTCTGTTACACCTGTGACTTATGCATTCTCATGAATAATGGCATTACGCATTACCCATGCTGTGCTTTCTAATTGTCAAAATGAAAGAAGTTGATAATGAGGATGACAAGGCACTCCATCTTTTCTCCTGGGGCTTCATTCAGGCCAGAACTGTATTGTCTTCTTCAACTGAGAGTTGGGACTGACTGGCTGGCTGAAGCCTGACATGGTAGGTTTTTAAATGGCTTTGCCCAGTGTCAAGGAGGGGCTGGTGCTGTAACCACAGGTGATAACATTTCACAGAAGGCCGCTGTCCCTCCCCACAGTGCGTCTCCACTCTTAAAGGAGGACTCATGTCTGGGAAGGGTCAAGTGCAAGTGTTTGTGATTTGTATTTCAGGTTCTCACTGGAAGAGCAGGGGCAAACTGTTGTCCTTATTTGTTTCCTCCAAGTTGTATTAACCTTGGTCGCACTCCCTCCTTTACTATCCCAGGGTAACTTGGTAGTGCTGTTGAAATTTTACCAGGTGAGTTTATATTAAGTCTTTGAAGCTTTCCACTGCTTCCCAGTGCCATTGGCCCAGGTAGTCACCAAGTCCTGCAGATGTATTTACTCAAGAGAACATCTATTTAAAAATTTTTAGATTTATTTAGTTTGTACTCATGTAGTATATAAAGTAAAATGTGAGAAAGAGTGAACAAGTCAGGGGCCCAATGGGGAACAGATGGCATTCCAAATAGGATTATTCCAAGAGGCTTTCTTTCCAATGAAACTGTTTATAAAAGCATGTTGTAAGGAAACCGTAAGGCAGTATCCTACCTGGCTATTAGTGCCAGCCCAGCTGGGGAACATGGGGCAGGGAATGGGTGCTAGAACTACGGGAGCCAATCCTACTCTACAGCTGTGAGCCCTTGAAAGAAGCTAGAATCTTCTGTGGAGAGACAGTCCTCCAGGGGACCTTGAGTGAGAGAGCCAGGAAATAAACTGTCCTCATTCGTCCCCCACTGACCTTTCATCCTGCTTTCCATTGTCCACCCTAGCCACAAGCCAGAGTGCAGGAAGCCCCTGATGCTGACACACAGGTCAGCCTCCTGGTGCACGAGCAGGGCGGCAAGTGGATCTCAAGAAGGAAACGACACCTAGCGCAGAAAGATACCTGAGGAGAGTCCCTTCCTGCCCTGGCACCCAGTTCCCCAGTGTGAAAACAGCCCTTTACCAGGACCTCCCAGAGATCTTAAATCTTGTTAAAGTAAACTAAGGCCTGGGAATTATTCTTACAGATATCAGAATTTGCCTAAAGCAAACCTTGTTGCTGGGAAGGATCCTTCCATATGTGCCAAAGATTTGCTGAGGGTCACTTAAGATATTTGACACACACCCTGTTTCTGTATTCTGGGTGCTTTTGGCCTTAAAAATGTTAAATTTGGTAGGTTTTTATATTATTGTCGTATGTTTCTTATTAGTGAGCTGGCTCAGAATTAAAATATGTAAACATTTCCTATTTGCTGTTCATGGGTAGACACTGAATTTCAGGAACCCCTTAAATTGCACTTAACGTGAATTTTTTAGGGCAGGAGGGCCATCACCTTCATCCAATTCTCATAGAGGTCTTTGTGTCATAACAGACTATACACATTTGTCCAAAGGAAGTTTGATTCATTTGGAATGTCTTCTCATTACATATTTTTAATGTGACCTCTGCCTTCTTAGGGTTCAGTAGCCTGGACAAAGGGAGATTTAAATGCTCTCTGTAACTTGTGAACTAAAATCTCCAGTATGATGGATTAATATGTGCTACGTGGTCCTCAAAATGTAAAACAGTGTGTTCTTGGTCAAGAAATATCGCTACAGCCAGCTAGTAAGATGATTTATGTTCAATGAGAATGTTTCATTAAGATATAACCAAGAGAAATGTGTTTTGCTTAAGTGATTAGAAAGAGGATTTAGATCAATGAAAAAAATTGCATAGCATTTTTTTCTACAGAAAGTTATTCAGAAATTTTGTAATATGTTCTGTTGTGTAAAAACTGTTATTGATTTTCTGTATACCTTTAGGTAGACTTGCTAAATTAAACTAAGTACATTCATGTTTAAGATTTTTATCATAAAATTATTTTTCTTTTATATGAATGATTTCAAAGGTTTGCTTTATTTTGGGTTCCAGCTTTATGCACTCTGTCTTCTGGTTAAATAATTTTCTGAGGAAAATAATTCTGATTTAATATTAAAAAATCACTGAGTGGGTTCAAGTTATGACTTCCCAGTAGCCTTTACAGGGGTTTTCCTCTTTCACAAGGCACATACAAACTACTGAAACTCTTGGCAGAGCAATCCAATACCCATGGCTCTCTGTAAAGCATTATCAGACTAAATTAGATGAGTCAGCTCTTCACTTCTACTCATTTTACTTTCTTTTGCTCAGGACTCTGGTTACAGATACAACAGTCACTTAAATAACTTAAACAAAACAGGAAACTTATTTATCTTTATTTACAGAAATTATATTTGTGGGGTAGGACTGGTTTCAGGCATGGTTATATCCATGGTCTCAGTAATATCAGGTCTATCCCTTTCTGTTTCTTGGTTCTTCTGTCTGTGTCAGCCTTATTCTCTAATACACTGCTTCTTCACGCTGAGAAAGACAATGTGGTTTTAGAAAGACCCAGAATTATAATATTCCAGCCATCAAACCACGTAGGAAAAAAACTTCCCCCTTAAGAACATATGAAAATTCAAGGGAAAAAAACTTGATTGGCCTTGCTTGGTCACATGCCCACTTGTTGGATCAGATGGTAATACAGCAACTTATCCATGATTAGCAATCCATTCACTGAATGGTGGAGGCATTTCCCAAAGGAAGGGAAGGGGAGCTACTACCAGAGTAGGGGGTGAGTTTACTGGGCTGGTATAACCAGCAGATGTCCAGCACAGTGAGTTAGTATATATCTGTGTCAGAAAATCTTGCTGCCGAATTAGTAACTAGAATACCATCCTCTGGCCTTCATAAGCTAAGAATTAAACTGCTTGTTCTATTTTAACTATAAAAGCACAGACAAAGTCTGGAAAAATATGGAAATGTTTGATCTCCACATGTTCTTAGTCTTTTTATAGAAGACTGTCAAGTAGATAATACTTAAATATAATCACCACATAATCTTTCTTGTTGCAGAAGGCTTTTAAGTTGCCTGCTATTTGGTAAAATGAAATATGAATACAAATGAAAAATAAGTAGTACATTGTTTTATGTTTCTGACAGGTTTGGAAATAATTACCTGCATGTGTATTTTGAATACAATAGACCTTCACTGCTCATTTTTCCATATAATTGTCCTTTTTTCCTTTTGGAAATTGATAAAGAATGAACAGAATCAATTGTTATAATTCATACAATGTTGATTGCCCCTCCCAACGCTCAGAAATCCTTAAGGGTGAATGTCTTCATTTTCTTAATTCTTTTGATGGGAAAAATTATACTTTTTTTTCTGTACAGTATTCTAATTAGGGCTGGGTAAACACTAAAAGGAATAAAGATACAAAATATTTTTCACAATTCCAGTTTTTACATAGCAATTCATGTTACTGCCACATTTATTCTAATTTATTGCACTTGTGATACATTAACGATACGTTAACAGTACAATCAGCCAGCCACAGACTAAAGCTATGAGAAAGGTTCTTTGCCTTTACTGTAGCAGTTCATTAGAATAGACAATACTGTATCTGTTTCCTCTTCTTTGATGTAAAAGTCTCTGAGTAAATTGAGCCCATCTTTACTTGTTTTTTATTTTAATAACTACTCACCCTTATCCCTCTTTCCCACCTAAGCAATAAGAAGTAAATTAGGATAACATGAAAAAAATTTTTTGATTTAGTCACCCATTTTTGAAGGATTTTTTTGTAAAAGATGTCCAGAATTTATGGCAACAATAACAAATAAAAAGAAACAAATTCTCCTATAAAAATCTCATCATTCAAAGAAAACAACTGGCTTTTCCCTCTTCATTTCTTTGTTGTCCTTTGCAGTGGGAATGCACATGTTTTATGTCATTGTCATCAAATTTAGAATCTGTATTCTGCCCTTTCCACGTAACATTTGTCTCAAACTCTTCCATATATTGTACACCCACTTTTGCTACATGAGATCTAATTTGCCAAAGTTCTATAATTTGCAAGGGAATTAACATTTTATTGGACATTTGTGTTATTTTCAGTCTTGAACTTTACAACTGATGCTATTATAAATGTATTTGTGTATCACAGCCTTTCTTTTTGGGGATTTTTTTTTTAAGAAAAATTCCAAGCAGGCTACTGTTACGTGCACTGGGATTTGTACTGCTGTGTGTGTACCATTCTGGCTGCAGCAGGCCTGCTGCCCCACTGTCCCAGGAAAGCCTGACCTAGTCTGTGACATGTGATTCCCCCACACTTAACTGTTTCATCGGTTCAGGAAACAGTGTTGGGAAAGGACCCCTTCACTGCGCGGGTGAGAGAGGGATAGAGGGTCTATTTTGAAGGAATAACATCCTAGAAAGGCAAGCCCCCCCAAAAAACAACTAAGTAATGGGGTTAGTGGATCAAAGAGTAGAAGCATTTTTATAATCTAATTTTATAGTGATTTTGAGATAGTTTTAAAATTTGGAAATATGTAGCTATAATGTTTTTAGTAGATTTTAAAAAATTGCTCATATAAATGTAGTTTTTATTCTTTACTGGCTCTATCCTGTGTATCATACTAAATTACCTCCTTTTACTGTTTATGTGGGGGTGGGGGGAATGAAAACCTAAAGCACAGATTCACATATGAAAGAACAGAAGAAAGAAAGGTGAGGGGATAGGTACTGATTTGCTTTTCACCCTCCTGTCTAATTTCTATTAGGTCTGCCTGCTGTTTAATTTCATTAGGTCTGCCTTGGTTTCTTTTTTTTTTCCTATTTGTATGAGCTTATTATTTCATGACTGTGTCTATGAGTTAACCTTTAAACCCAGTCCTGATCAATGAAGAATCACAATTTAATATTTCCTCACCATCTTTCCCTTTACAAGAAGCTTTTGGATGATTTCCCTGCCCCTCCACCTCTATCTCTCTCTCTCCCCCTCCTTCTCTCCCTCCCTTCCTTCCTCTCTCCCTTTCTCTCTTTCTCCCTCTCTCCCCCGTCTTCTCCCTCTCCCTCTATGGATTATTTGTAAAACTGTATCTCTTTAATTTTCTATAATGGGTGTAACCATATACATCAGGGATCCCCCATCTCTGGGCCATGGACAGGTACCGGTACCAGCTGGAGTCTGTATCCCTGTAATCCCTGGCTGCACAGCAGGAGGTGAGCTTGAAAGTAATGCACTTGAATCATCCTGAAACCATGCCCACTCCCCACCTAACCCAAGTCCCTTGGAAAAATTGTCTTCCACAAAACCAGTCCCTGGTGCCAAAAAGGTTGGGGCCGCTGATATATAGCATATCTTTAAAACTTCCAGTGGGAAACCTTGTGCTGGAATTTACAGTTGTCTTAAATGCCTGTTGGGCAGCTCAGAAAACAAAACACAGTGTATTAATTCTGCATGCCGGACCTCACTAGCAGATTTTTACATCCCACCAACGTTGGGCACTGGGACATATCTCAGCTCACATGAAAGTGATCAGGACTTGTGAGCTACTTGATTATAAGTCCTGGGAAATCAGATATTTGTATCTCTTTCTGTGTCTCTGGGACCTAGCTCAGTCCCTGGCAAGTATGACTTAGCACTCTCCATGTCCCAAGGAGAGGGGTAAGTATTTTTCATCTCATTCTGTGGGAAATAATATATACTTTGAAGGGACAAGTTCATGATCAATTAACTTGGACTTCAGATAAAAATTTTTAAAAATTAGTTTCTTCTGTCAAATATCTTGCACATAGTATTAATTTCAGAATGTGTTGGCTTATGGTTGTCAGGCATATTCATTGCCTCGTAAACTATAAAATCCTTGGATGAAAATTTACACTAGAGCTTTCACTTATAAGCAAGTGGCAAAAAAGTCACATACACAGAAAAATACATCTTTGTTGTTCTCTGCACAGTAATTGAGTACATTCATTTCTTAATCCAACTGGACAGTTCCCTAAAACTATAGACCTGCAAAGGATCGTAGCCATAATCAAGTTTGTGAGAAAAAATTCTAAATTAGAAAACAAATAACTTCCCAAAGAGCAGCTATAATCTGAATCTGATTTTGTTCCATATCTTTCCAAATATTGATGAATTCAGGACTAGAATATATATAATTGGATTATATTTTAAAAGTTTTTTATTCTCTATGTGTATGTGTATTTTCATTTTTAGAATGGGCAGTGATGATTATTGATTGGTATTTATTACCTATCTGAAAAAAGGAAAACATAATGAACCACTTTTTCATTTCCTCATGCTCTGGTTTCTGCTTATTATTCTACTGAATCTGCTCTCGCCCATGTTATCACCAACATACTTGTCTTCAAATTTAGTGACCTTTTTTTTTTGTCCCTGGATTCTCTGTAATTACGTGGAATGGTTGAAAAGGTAGATTCTCTCCTTAAAACTTTTTTTTAAATACTACTTTATCCTTCTTTTTCTCCTGTTTCTTTAATATCACTTCTTTCTCTAAATGTGGGCATATCTAAGCCTGAGTCAATGTCTATTTTATTCTCCCAGTTACCACCATAACTCAACTCTATAAATATTTCTGTAAATATTTCCTAAACCTGACCTCTTTTGTGGGTTTTCCCCCCACGCCTCCAGTAACTGCTGTATATCTCTCGATGGACAGGTTTTCTGTAATCACTTCAAGATGGATATGTCCATCACTAAACTCTCATCTTTCCCTTGTGCAGGTCTTTCTCCAGATTTTCACTTATCTACTTCCTCAGAGCTCCACATTTATTAAATAATCTGTTGCAGATGATGGGGTAAAGAGAAAATTAGAATTTTTGGTTAGGGCTAATTTTCTATTGCTGTGTAATGAATTGCCACAAACAGTGGCTTAAAACAACAAAAAGTTTATTATCTCATTGCTTCTGTAGATCAGAAGAACATTTTTAGATTAGCTGGGTCCTCTGCTCAGGATGGAGCAGAGGTGTTCTGGGGAGGCAATTGCACCTGAAGCTCAGGGTCGTCTTTCAAGCTTATTCGGGTCCTTGGCGGAATTCAGAACTGGGTGTTTGACTGAAGTTCCAGTGTTCTTGCTAGCTGTTGTCTGTAGACCGTTCTCAGCAACTAAAGGTCACCCTCAGGTCATTGCCACATGGTCCTTCTGGGAGGCACTGCTTGTCTGTTGCTTTATCAACCCACAGAAGAGCTTCTGCTGATGCTTCCTGACTTACTGTCGGGCTCACCTGCTGAAGTTGGGCACACTCCCCGTTTTCTCCCTTTTCCTGAACTGAAAACCAGCTGAAAAGGGTCCTTAATTATATCTGCAAAATCCCTTTTTTCTATACTGTAACGAAATCATAGGAATGATATCCCATCATATTCACAGTCCCACACACCCTCAGGGAACTAATTATGGAGAGTGTACACCATCCAGTGGGAATGTCGGGGCTGTCTTAGGATTCTGCTTACCACAGGTAAGTGGGAACAAGGCTGGGAATGAATATCAGCATTAATGATTCAAGTGATGACATTAAAGAGGTTCTACTGACATAAGTGGAGCCTACAGGGTGCCAGTTTAAGATGTCATTAGTATGTGTTTATGAAAAGTTGACTAGCTATATATAGATATATATTTTTAAAAACATAACTTGAAAAATGTACTTGTCTACACTCTACTACGCTAATTGTATCTTAAATCTGTCTCTGATGTTTTTTTGGTAAACATTTTCCACAATGCAACCATATTTGAATGTGACATTTTAAGATTATTTTGGGAATGATTATGTTTTTATGGAGAGATACATCTGACTACTTTTGCCCTTACATATTCTTTTTTCCCCCTACCTAGTCCAGGTGAGGTGTAATATGAGGTGACTTTCTTTATCTGTCCTCATTTGTCCAGATGAGGATAATTGCTTCTGGTGAATAATCAAATTGTGACTTCCATTTTATTTCACCCTCTGACCTTTGGAGGAATAGCATTTCTTTATTTTAAATTGCTTTTGTGTGTATGTGTATGTGTATGAGCCAAATCACATTGGAAATGTTACTTTTCTTAGGAAGAGCTCTGTTAAGAAAAGAAATAAAAATGTTGATTTCTAATTTGAATAAAGAGAATAGTGTTTCTGCTCTGGCTTCCTAAAATTTGTTTATAAATAGCAACTGTTTCTATATTAATATAGAGGTTTGTTAATTATGTTCTGCTGTTGTTTCTAAAACTGATGATAAAGCTTTTCTTTGAGTCATAATCTATTTTGTGTTCTTTGCTCTACTGTCTAAACTATTTTCCCAACCTCATAAGACAGTATCTCTTAAAAAGGATATCTTTTTAAGGAAACCACTGTTTTTCATAATTTTGCATACATCAGAACCTATTACCAATTTTAGGCTATTTGTTCCATAAACTGTCAGAGAGCTATTCAGTGTTATTCCTGTTTTGCAGAGACTGGGATTAATAAACTGACATGATTTTTATAAATATGTTATATTAGCTAGAACATTTTTATAGGAAAAAAAGAAGATGTAAACTTCGGTTTTATTTTCAAATCAGTGGGTTATGATGATATGTTATTTAGCTGATTTGAAATTAAATACTGACACTTGAAGACTTTACTGTTTTGTTTGTTTAATTTGGAGCTGCTTATAGCTATCAAGACCATTATGTGGAAACGTCTTTTATATATATATTCATAGACTACTGTGCTTTAGACCCTCTGGCTTTGTACTTGATCTGAGGGAGTTTAAAATGGAATTGGAAATTAATATGCTTATCTCTACCCACATACCCATTCAATCCTTATTTCTCTTGATCGACTTAGCATTTCTCTTAGGAAAAAAAGCTTCATGGCTCAGTCAGTAATTGTATTCATCTTCCAATTCAAGTCTGTCTTGAACTTGTTCCGGTTGGGCGGATATTTTGCCTCCATTAAGGGAGCCTTGGTGACAGATGAATCCATAAGATAATGTCTTATTCTTGAGTGTCACTTAAATGTGTTTCTAACCCAATCTCAAGGTGTCTGATGTGTTTTAGGTCCTAATTATCTTGTCCATTCATCAATGTTTTTTCCTATTTCCTGGGTGTACCAGATCTAATTTTGAGGATATTAATAACCTACTAAGGAAAGGAAAATACCACGGCCATGGAAGGAAAAAATTGTTGCTACCAGGACCAAGAAGGTGGATGAAATTCACTTCTCTGCACAATGGTCACTTTTCAAGTAGCTTACCTGTTTTTTCTCTTCTGAATGTTTGATGGTAGCTGCATGTACTATATTTCAAATCTTACCTTTCACACAACAGTGCTATTTCTTATCTGAAAAATGGATATCAGCTACTTTTCATGATAAAGTTTATAGCATTCCATATTATTTTTAAAAAGTACACTTAGAAATTTACAATTATTTCCTATCTGAATCAATGAAAAAGTTGAATAAAGGTATGGGCAAAATACTTCAAAAGAGCATTTATATTATTTCAGCTCCATCCATGCATACCCACACATATCCATATGTGGGCGGAAATTGTGGAGAGTTTTCATCTGTATGCATGCCATTTAGAAGTACAAGAGATCCCAGGGAAAATAATTTCCATCTTCAGCATCAGAAATACATCTTTTCATCTATTTTTATGTGTGTGCATTATGGAGATCAAATATACTATTCTTGTTGCTACAATATGGCTTACATTAAATCCAAAGAGAAGTACTTCTTTTGGAAATTAATATAGGGAAACTAAACAATATGCAGTCTATTAAAAAGTAAATATTTTAAATGCTTTTCAAAATTCTAGTCATATTATTGCCCTTTATAACTCTCAGATATCAAACTGCAGTTTTATTCTTAGTTAAGCTATTGATAATTCCATTATTTGAAGCAAGTGATTCAAAATTAACATGGAAGCTATTTCTTTTTGGATTATGGATACTGCATTTATATGTTGTCTGTGATTATGATGATGACAGCTTTTTAAGAATACCCTTGTGCTTCCACGTAATCTAGTCCATTAGATGTTCTCATAGTGATAACATATAGTTAGATGAATTTGTGGAATTTTTCACTAATCTACCCTGAGTTGGAGAGGTTCATTCTAGCTCATGTAATGGAGATATTTTTATCATGAATCTCCTTTGCTACTCATTTCTACCTACTGCATTTAAGTTATTTTTAATAGAACTTTCATCTTGAATAGTCCTTTCATGTTCATTGGCCATGATAAAATCCTTAGCAGTCTGTTTTTACCCTTTTCTGTTAATAGAGGGATGTGGATGTTCAAAACATGGACTCAGGAGTCAGAACAGAATGAATCTGGTTCTGTTATTGACCAGCTGGGGAAATTTGGGCTTCCCACTTGACCTTTCCATGCTTCTGTTTCCTTGCCTACCAAACGGGATCATATTTATACTGACCTCATCAGTGGCTGTGTACTACAGTGCGCTACTAATGCATTTTAAGTACATGGCAGAGTGCCTGGCACACAGCTCACCACAAGTGCTAGCTGTTAGTATTATTTCCTTATCTTGAACCCCCAGCTCTAAACAGGCTTATCTTCTCACTACCTCTGGAGTTACTTGTCTCTTTTTCTTTGTTCCAACTCTGCTTTTTTTATTCCTTTCATTTGAAATGTCCCCTGCTTCTCTCCAACCTACTGACATTCTGTCTACCTTCTAAGAATGAAGTCTTATCACCTTCAGGAACCTCTACTTGACTGTTCTAATTCAAAGAGATCTTTTCTTTTTGTGTATCCTATGTGCCTACTGTCAGTTCCATTTATCGAGACTCTTAATAATACATTACACTGAGATCTGTCCTTTATATTTTCTTGTTTCCACAATAAGACTTGAAGTTCTATGCGATCAAGTACCCTTTAAATTTTCACATCTTCCTAGGAATTGAATGTGTGGGCATGTTGTTGAATTCTGCTTTGTCTTTTATTAAAAATGATTTTGTTATTTACCATTAAGTATTTATATTTACAAGTGAAAACTGAATATTCTACCAAATATTTTGTTACCAATTTCATTAAAATATATGAATTTTTAATTCATACAAAAATTTCTTTTTTTGAGGTTGTTTCCTGTTTTTTTAAAGTATTTTTATTGATTATGCTATTACAAGTTTTTCCAATTTTGCCCTCTTTATCCCCCCTCCACCCTGCCTCCCCAACCCTCCAGCATTACCCTCCTTAGTTTATGTCCGTGGGTTATCCATATAAGTTCTTTGAGTCCTCTGTTTCCTATGCCATTTTTATCTTTTCCCATCTGTTTTATGCCTACTAATTATGCTTCTTTTTCTGTGTACCTTTTCTCCCCTATTTCCTCCCTCCCCCTCCCCACTGAAATCCCTCCATGTGATGTCCATTTCTCTCATTCTGTTCCTGTTCTGGTTGTTTGCTTAGTTTTTGTTTTCATTGTTTTTCTTATCTTTTAGGTTCATTTGTTGATAGTTGTGTTTATTGTCATTTTAGTGTTCATAGTTTTGATCTTCTTTTTCTTAGATAAGTCCCTTTAACATTTCATATAATAATGGCTTGGTGGTGATGCAGTCCTTTAATTTGACCTTATCTGGGAAGCACTGTATGTGCCCTTCCATTCTAAATAAAAGCTTTGCTGGATGGAGTAATCTTGGATGTAAGTTCTTCCCTTTCATGAATTTGAATACTTCTTTCCACCCCCTTCTTGCCTGTAAGGTTTCTTTTGAGAAATCTGCTGATAGTCTAATGGGAACACCTTTGTAGGTAACTGTCTCCTTTTTTCTGGCTTCTTTTAGGGTTCTCTCCTTAACTTTAATCTTGGGTAACTTAATGATGATGTGCCTTGGTGTGTTCTTCTTTGGGTCCAACTTCTTTGGGACTCTCTGGGCTTCCTGGAAGTCTATTTCTTTCACCAGATTGGGGGAGTTTTCCTTTGTTATTTGTTCAAATAAGTTTTCAATTTCTTGCTGTTGTTCTTCTCCTTCTGGTACCCCTATGATTCTGATATTGGAATGTTTCAGGTTGGCTCAGAGACTTGTAAAAGTCCCTTCACTTTTTTGAATTCTTCTTCATTTTCTTCTGGATGGATGTTTCCTTCTTCCTTTTATCCCAAATCATTGATTTGAGTCCTGGTTTCCTTCCTGTCACTGTTGGTTCCTTGAACATTCTGCTTTATTTCACTTTGGGTATCCTTCATTTGTTTTTTAATTTTTCAACCAAGCTCAATCAGATCTGTGAGCATTTTGATTACCAGGGCTTTAAATTCTCCATCAGATTGGTTGGCTATGTCCTTATCACTTGGTTCTGACGTTATACTCTGTTCTTTCATTTGGACATATTTCTTTGTCTTGGTGCAGCTGATAGGTTGTAAGGGGGCAGGGCCCTAGGAATTCACCCAGGCAGGGCAACCCTCTTTGCTGTGCTGCAGCAGCACTGCCTGTGGGGGAGGGGCCAGAGAGGGAACAATGCAGCTCCCCTGCTTGTTCCTCGAGTACTTTCTGTGGGACTCTTGTGTGAGAGTACATATATTCTACATATAATTCTTCCTTTACTCTTTACCCTCCAGTGGTTTAATGTCATTTGTCAAAGGGACTACTTGAATTTTATGTAGTCAAATTTATTAGATGTTTTATTTTTAGTTTTGGTTTGCTTTTAGAAAGGTTCTCTCTTTTTTTTTATTCTTTATTTTATTGATTATGCTATTACAGTTGTCCCATTTTTCCCCTTCACTCCCCTCCACCCTGCCCATCCCCTCCCACCCACATTCCTCCCTTTAGTTCATGTCCATGTGTCATAAGTTCTTTAGTGTCTACATGTCCCATACTATTCTTACCCTCCCCCTGTCTATTTTCTACCTACTGTCTATGCTACTTATTTTCTATATCTTTTCTCCCTCCCTCCTCTTCCCACTCCCCTGTTGCTAACCCTCCATGTGATCTCCATTTCTGTGGTCCTGTTCCTGTTCTAGTTGTTTGCTTAGCTTGCTTTTGTTTTAGGTGTGGTTGTTACTAACTGTGAGTTTGATGTCTTTTTTTACTGTTCATATTTTTAATCTATTTCTTAGGTAAGTCCCTTTAACATTTCATATAGTAAGGGCTTGGTGATGATGAACTCCTTTAACTTGGCCTTATCTGAGAAGCACTTTATCTGCTCTTCCATTCTAAATGAAAACTTTGCTGGATAGAGCAATCTGGGATGTAGGCCCTTGGTTTTCATGACTTGGAATACTTCTTTCCAGCCCCTTCTTGCCTACAAGGTCTCTTTTGAGAAATCAGCTGACAGTCTGATGGGAATTCCTTTGTAGGTTACTGTCTCCTTGTCTCTTGCTGCTTCTGGGATTCTCTCCTTCATTTTTACCTTGGCTAATGTAATTATGATGTGCCTTGGTGTGTTCCTCCTTGGGTCCAACCTCTTTGGGACTCTCTGAGCTTCCTGGACTTCCTGAAAGTCTATTTCCCTTGCCAGATTGGGGAAGTTCTCAATTTGTTGCTCTTACTCTTCCCCTTCTGGTATCCCTATAATTTGGATGTTGGAATGTTTAAAGGTGTCCTGGAGGTCCCTAAGCCTCTCCTCATTTTTTTGAATTCTTGTTTCTTCATTCTTTGCTGTTTGGTTGTTCCTTTCTTCCCTCTGGTCCACTCCATTGATTTGAGTCCCAGTTTTCTTCCCCTCGCTATTGTTTCCCTGTGCGTTTTCCTTCATTTCTCTTATCGTAGCCTGCATTTGTTCATCTAATTTATGTCCAAAGTCAACCAATTCTGTGAGCTTCCTGATCACCAGTGCTTTGAATTGTGCATCTGATAATTCAGTTATCTCTTGGTCACTTAAAAAAATTGGTTCTGGTCAATTCTGTTTGAGCCATCTTTTTTATTTTTTATTTGCCTTTGGTTTGGTTACGGCTGTTACATAAGGGCGGTGGAGCCTTAGGTGTTCACCAGGGCGGGGCACCCCAGTCACTGGGTTGTGACGTTGTATGTGGGGGCGGGGTCTGAGAGGGAACAATGGCACCTGCTCCACTCTCTCTAGGACTTCCGTCCCCTCCCCTACCTCTCACAAGCAAATTGGGCCCTTCCTGTGCTGGCTCCCGGGCAGTGGGCTTGTGCACTTTCTTGGACTCTGTGGGTTTCCCTGAGAAGTCTCCTGTGAGGCTGAGAGAGTCTCCGGGCCTCAGCTCCCAGCCGGTGCTCTTAAGCTTTGAAACAAGGTGGTGCTGGGTCCCTGGGCCGCACGGTCCATGTTGCTGGCCATTTTCGCTCAGTTTGTCTGTTCGTGAATGTGTGACTGCGGACAGCCAGCTGCCTTGTGTCCCTCACTGGGTCTGCTAGTCGCCTCCCGAGCCCAGGGTCCGCCACCAGTCTGTCCGCTGCCGTCTGCACCCTGCGCGCCCACCAGCCAGCGTTTCTTCCCACAGGGTCCCCTCGACCCCTCTCCGCAGGCGTCCGACTCCGCCGCTCCTTACCGGTCTGGATGTACTGGAGTCCGACTTCTGTTCAGTTCATTTCTCTCTGTTCTGGTTGTTTTTGTTCCTCAATTTTTGTTGTCCTTAGTTTTAGTTGTGCGAGGAGGCACAATGCGACTGCCTATGCCTCCATCTTGGCCGGAACTCCTAGAAAGGTTCTCTTTATTGAAAAAATAGTCATTCTGATTTTCTCCTACTACTTTTATGATTTTATGTTTGATAATTGATGATTTAACCCAATTAGAATTTATATGGGTATTAGTATGAAGTAAGGCTCCAGCTACATTTTTCTAAAAGTCCTGTCAGTTGTTCTCAATAGAGGCCTCTGTCTAAAGTTTTAGTGGCTCCTAACAGGTCCCAAGTACTTGGGGAATCTCTTAACCCATTTGAGTGTCAGTGTTATTTATAAAATAAGGAGTAAGATTATTTTTTAATTCAAAGTGAAGTCCATGGAGGGTAAATAACTTGTTCGGGGTCTGAAACCTTATCACATCTGGAATAGAACTTTTTTGTGCACACCCTTACGTGCCATTTGGATAGCTAAGGTTTGAATGTGTCTGTTGTGACATTACTCATAAATTGAGAAATCTAAGGTTAGAGTTGGTGAGTGGTATATAACTTTTATTTTTGGTCAGCAGATCTTATTTTAAACTGACAAAATATTATGTCATTTTATATAAAATGCTTTTCATAACAGAAGCTTTGGAATATGATGTGCACTCAGAACAGGAAATAGTGATATGTACTTTATTAAAATATCTAAAAAAAAGTTCAACTCAGAAATACAAGAAAAGTACAGTTACATAATTTTAATTTTGATTTTCTATTTAAAAACTCTTGTCTCAGAAAGTATCCATCCATGTAATATGAAACACAGAGACATTTATTGAAAGAAATACAAGATACAAGAAACATTGTACCTAGGGCAATGATGCCTCAGTCCTCTTCAAAGTAGGCACCTTGGGACCTCACACAGTTCTCCCAGTCTCCATCAGCTGTGCTGTTATATTTTCCTGAATCTCACTGATGGTCTGAAAACTCTTCCCTTTCAAAGGTAATTGTAGTTTTGAGAAAAAGCCAGAAGTCACAAGGCACCAAGTCTGGGCTATAGGAGGGTTGAGTGACCTGGGTAATTGGATGTTTCGCAAAAAAACTCTGTACAAGACATGATGCCTAAGTGGGCATGTTGTCATGATGAACTGCCAACCACCAGTTGCCCATAGCTATGGCTGTTTTTGTCCTATTGCATCTCTCAGCCAATGAAGAACATTGAGGTAGTGCTCCTTATTAATTGTTTGGCCTAGAGGGGTGTACTTGTGATGCACATCACCGTCTCAATAAAAAAACACAGTTAGCATGGTCTTGATCTGTCTGCAAGTTTGCCACGCCTTTTTAGGTGTGGAGAACCAGGAGACTTCCGTTGTGACAACTGGGCCATTGTTTCCAGATCATAGCCATAGACCCATGATTCATTTCCAGTTATGACCTTCTTGAGGAAATCTGGTTCATTGGTAGAGGTTTGAATCAAGTCATTAGCAACTGCAGCACGATGTTCCTTCTGCTCTGGTAGCAGAAACCGTGGAACAAATTTTGCCATGACATGTTTCATGCCAAGATCCTGCATCAAAATCTCATACACAATAGTTTTTGGAATCCCCAGATCAGCTTCTAGTTCTCACACTGTCAGTCACTGGTCTTTGTGGATTGCAGCCTGTACATGTTCAACATTCTCAGGTGTTGTGCTTATTGCAGGCCTTTCAGAACATGGATCACTTTCAACAGACTCTCAATGATCTTCGAACAGTTTGTGCCACACTTTTATTTGCGATGCACTCATTGCATTGTTCCTGAAAGTGTTCTGAATTGTCCAAGTAGTTTCTGCAGGGGAAAGTGAAAGCTTAGCACAAAATTTGATGCAGATTCATTGCTCTACTTGCTCAGTCATTTTGAATGTGACAGCCACACAGTACACATGCTCACTCAATGGCGTCTACTGCCCCCATTGACTAGTTCAATGAAGTTGTCACGGTTCACACATGTGTTCCTGTGAAGTCTAGACTTTGGTATTTTGAGAAGATTTTGGTCTGTAGAGTGGGCATAGTTTCTCATAATCTGTATTCACATGTTCGCATTGGTCTGGAGCAGAGAGGAAGAGAAAGAAGGTCCTCAATGTTTACAAACTTTGCAAAGATTACCTGCATTTCAGAAAAGTAGACCAATGTTACTCCTAACCAGGTCAGTTCGTTTCTTCAGCTAAGGAGAAGGGTAAGAATCTAGCGCTGATCCCTGGACATGGAAACAGGGAGTACTGGAAAGAAGTGAGACTCCCTAACACTTCTTTTTTAGCCCTTCCCATGTTTGGTTATGTGCTCTTTTTATTACACATGCCTTTTAAAAATGTTTTGTGTTCTTTTCCATACCCTTTGGTTCTCTCTCCTAGAACTGTAATAACCCAGTTTTCTTAGTCTCCAACCTCTTGCCACAACCAGTGTTTTACGTGCTGTTTTGATTGCCGGTCAGCTTCCAAGGCTTCCCCAGGCCTGGTAGCATTCTTCATGGCCCAGGAATCTGCATATAAGAAAAACCCCACAGGACTCTCAGGCATTTTGAGAAATATTTCTATAGTCCTGTGCAATCTCTAGTTCCCACTGAAATTTTATTGTAGTTTTTAAATATTTATGGTTTCCCTGTTTAAGTCATAGTTTTTTTAATGCTTCGTGGTACATCTGTATGGAATGCTCAGTTCTTTCTTCTCCACCTTTATTTAAAAGCAATAGAAGGCTTAATTGTATTAAAACATTCCCCCACAAACACCTAATTCATTTGATACTAAAACTTAAAATAAGAGCAAAAACCAGAGGGAGGAATATGTCAGTCATGAGGTCCTTTTTAGTTGGATGTGTACAATAATAAAGATTATTTTGTTTTAGGATCTCTGCTTATTCCCTAGTAGCTGAACATAAAGATTTAACATTATGCATTGATTGCTCCTTCGTACAAAAACACTTAAATTTATGACTGAAGAGCAGCAAATGAAAGCGCTGTTTTTCTTTTTCCTAGGTGGGTTACTGAGTTTAGATAGACACGAATACAGTGGTTCATCAGATAAATATGAAAAGACGTGCCACATTCAAAAGCTTAAGATAAGCACTCCTCTGTGCCTGGACTGATATATATATTATATATAAAACACTTTCTCTTTTTCCTTCTTATCTACTTTCATGTATTTTTAGATGTAAAATGTTTAGTAATTTTCCACAAGAATATTAAGGTTTTTCTAGAGATAACTTTGTAAAATTGAAGAGAATGGGAGACCCAAGCATATGTATCTTTTCATTATTATTTTTAAAATTTATTTTTTAGAGTGAGTGAAAGGGAGGGAGAAAGAGAGGGAGAGAAACTTGAATGTGTGGTCACCTCTCATGTGCCCCTTCCTGGGAACCTGGCCTGCAACCCAGGCATGTGCCCTCACTGGGAATTGAACCAGCGACCCTTTGGTTTGCAGGCCAGCACTCAGTCCACTGAGCCATACCAGCCAGGGCACATATTTAACTTTTATGTTTGCTGTTTTGTGTCATGATTATTAGCTCTTAGAATATATAAATAAACTCGGTCAGACCATAGTGCCAAGATCCTGATTAGTTTTCTTTCCATTTACTGCTCATTTAAGCAAGTATGAGGAATAACAATGAATTAGTGACAATCTTTTTAAACAAGATTTTCAAAACTTGTACAGCCAAGCAAGTTGTCTCCTTCCAAGTCGTCACCGTAGGAGGGTCTTGCCTTCGTTACAATAATAACAGCCTGTTGTTCAAAACAGTGTTAGATCTCTTGAGGAGGATTGATATCAAAGTCAATAGCAAATTTTTAAAAGTTTTTAAATGGTGGTATAATATCAATAACTAAGGACATATTTGAGTTTTGGAAGCAGCCAATAGGCATTCACAATCATCTATTCACTAGTAGGGATGAGTAGCCTATTTGTCATTCAGAAGATATAGTTAGGAAATGAGACTGGTTTTCTTATGTCTCATAAAATATCTCTGAAGGCAATTCCATAAGGGCAATTTTAACAAAGTTTTGAGCATTTGCAATATCATGGCACTAGGATCTCAAGATGACAGTTTTGAAAGAGATGACGTTCAGTTGGCTATTCAATTCTGTGATAATTTTTTAAAGCCAGTCATTATTAATTGTAACATTCTGCTATTGTGAAGAAACAAAGACATTTTAGTGGAACCAAAGTGAGAAAGCTTGACTTGGTATGATTACCATTTGCTCATAAAACATAACTGTAAATTGGCTGACATTTGCTGGAAATGACCCTTGGAATTAAAAGCTGGAAATAGATAAGGAAATGACAGTGCAATTGAATGAAGTATATGAGAGCAGAAAGGGGACCTTTGAAGGACTTACTGCTAGAGTCTTGAGACAAGTGATGAGATATAATTTTCTACTCTGGTGTCTTATTCTTGCCCACATTCCCTAGATTTCACTGGCTAAGCTTTAACCTATTAATTTTCCATCATAAACATTTTATGATTATGATAGAAAAATAAACATTAAAATGACCTACATATTTCTGGTTAGGTTTGGCAGATTGAACCCTTACATACATCTTTCCTCCATTATGAAGACAATGAGGATATAATAAATTCACAAGAGCAGAGCAGATGAGACCAGTACAATTTTGCAAGATAGAACAACAATGGCCAAGTGGTAGCTGACTTAACCAAGTGGGAAAGCTGACTTCTATTATAATTACAACAAGAAGCAGAACCTGGAAATGGAAACGGAGACACCAGGTGACTCAGAAAACGGGGATGGTGTGGAGCTGAAAGAGAAGGTAGTTTATAGTAACTTAAAAATGTATTAAACTCTAAAACTTTATGATGGGAAATATGATAGTCATAGTTTTGTTTCATATCTGTAAACATGTGCGAGAAGACAAGTGCCAGCAATAGTCTTTTGTCTTCATATTATTTATGCTTTACAGAAAACAGATATGTCTGTTTACATTTTATTAATAGAATAACAGATTATTAAGTGAGGAAACCAAATAGAATTATAGATTTTGTAGGTTATACTTGGTTTCATAGAATATAGTAACAGTTTTTCATGTCTGGACACCAGATAAGAATTTATTGCCGGAGATAATGTTTTCAAGGACTTACACGACATAGATCAGTATTTGGTTTCCTGCTGCTCTAGAAGAAGAGGAGTGTTTTCTTTTTATCTTGACTAACTCTTTCATCAATATTCTGGAAGGGCTTGTACTGTCAAAACCAAGTATTAGAATTCCAGTAGTGACACGGCCACCAACCGGCAGTGACCGTGGAATGCTGCGGATGGCTCGTCGATACACGAGAAAAACATACACAGAGACAAAGATGAGTTCTCAGATATGTGCATGCAAGGTCTAAAATAAATGAACTTCACACATTCTTTATTTGGAGCATATGGAGGTGGAGTCCCACTGAAATAAAAAGGAGAAGGTCAAGAAAGAGAAAGATGTGAGATATAGGAAGCAGCTTGACAGTGAGGAGCGAATAGAAGGGAATTCCAGGATTATAGCCTTACAACAAGCCCAGAGTGCAATTAGTCCACATACCGGCAGAAGGATGGAAGGCCACAAAAAGGATGTAGCTAAGAAAAAATGGAATTGATAAGACTGCTTGATGTTTTTGACCATTTGTAGGTTGTACAGTTTGGAAAAGTCTGGGGCTGATTTTTAGTGATGTGTGTAGGAACTTTAGAAGAGTAGAAACTTAGGAGAGAAGGGGAAATACATGTCGGTGTTGGGTTTAGCTGGCTGAGAGAATGAGCTCTGGAGTCAGGCTGTCTGAATTTGGAAGCTCTACCACTTCCTACTGCCTGCCTGCATACCTTTGAATAAGTTTCTTACCTCTCTCTGTGCTTCAGTTTCCCATCTGTATGGAGATGCTAACGATACCTACTTAACAAGGTTGTTGTGAAGATTAAATGAGTTAAATGCACGTGGAGGTGTTAGTTCAATAGTAGTAATAGTAATAATAAAAGTAATAGTAGTAACAGTAGTAGTCATACTAGTAGTGTCACAGGTGGGCACAGGTAACCAGGTTCTTAGTGATTGAGGACAAAGAATTGAACTGAACACTCAGAGTTTATAGCAGAGAACATGGGAGCAGGTCCATTCCAAGCAAAGATTGACCTCATGGGCTGGAGGGACTCTAGTCTTATAGGACGGATCCTTCCTGGCTAGTTTTGGTGGCCTTTACTGCGCATGTACAAGTAGTTGTATTACTTTAAAGCTACTGCACATGTGGTCTTCCATGATCCTCCCCAATTGGCCACCAGGGAAGAAGGTCCCACAATGCTACCGAATTGACCCCCGTTTCTCCTGGGGTCCCCCTGTACTCGGTTCACCTTTCCTTTTGCCAGAGAATTATAGCTCTTCATGTTAGAGATTGGTGAAAAGGAAAGGAATTATTTATTCAAGTTATACAGACTTAAGAGTAATGACTTACTGTCTTCATTAAAATCCCAAAGTCCCTTAAAACATCCACAAACACACACAGTCCTTCCTTCCCCCTGTTGCCCAGTCTGGCATACAGTATCTCAGGGAAAGAAATAGAAGTCCATGGCTTAGGCAGCTCCCAGTTCTTCCCAGTAATCCGTGCTCAGCTGGTAGGCTTTTCTTGGTTCCCAGCACCATCAGCTGTGTTGCTGGGATCTCCAGCTAAAGCCGCGTGGTGATTCTTCTCATGGCTGCGGGGTGGGGGTGTTCCCCCCAACTCTGGCCAAAGGCGTGTGGTCCTCCTTACATGGCTGTAGCTGTGTGATTCTCTCTCTACTGCCACGGCCATGTGGCTCCCTCTTTAATGGCTGCCGAGTCTGGGTTTAAATATCCTTCCAACTTTACTGGGCTGCCATCGTGAGTCTGCGCAGGGGTGGCCCCTTGCCATGGAGCCAGTCATCTTTAAGCTCTCACACAGGTGCTGTAACTAGGGGGAGTTGCCTCCCAGTTACATCTTGGCGGGAAGTTTCTTTCATCCCTCTGGCTCAGAGCATGGCCACAGCTATTTAACATATCTATGTAACCAGTTAAAGATTATAGATGTATTAAATGACCACACCAGAGGTTAGCTGCAAAGCTGTTGCTATGCAAAACAGCTCTCAGTGGCCCTGTTCCATGTGTCCCTTCCCCCAACTCACACCTGTGGTGGAAGGTGAGGACATTCTGTATATCTTTTTAATATTTCCTGGACACCTTGAGTTCTGGACCCCATTACAAATTCTTCTTTTGAGGGCCTCCTGGCTGCACCCTCCTACAGTAGTAAGGGCTCAAAAGTGTTAACTCTTATTTATTATTGCTATTAATGTTAAAATTAAAAATTGTAATATGTGTTTGAGCATACTTTTTGAGAAACGCTCAAGAAAAAAAGGTGAAAAACTCAAGAAAAAAAAGAGAACCCCCCCCCAAAAAAGTTTAACAAACTGAAAAAAAAATTTTTTTAATGACCTAAAGTGCTACCACTTAAAGTGAACTTTTTAAACATTTGGGTACATTTCCTTCCAGTTGTTTTTTTCTGTGCATTGCTATATACATATAATTGTTATATTCTCTCTATATTATTTCAGGTACTACTTTTTTAACTTAAGTAGTTTCCCTGTTAATACAAACTCTTCTTAAAAGTTTTTTTATTTCATTATTTTCTACCAAATGGATGGATAATAATTTGCTTGACCAGTCTATTTTTGCATATTTGGTTGTTTTGTGAATAACTTTGGGATGATGGCTTTGTGAAATATGCATATAAATTTCAAATTTAGTTTTCTCATTTTTATGAAAATAAAACTTTCACTTTTATGAAATGTAACGGATACTGGCCAGCAGTATCCATTCCTGCTGCGGATGCTTGTTGCAACACGAGAAATATCACACACAGAAACAACCATGATTCTATGGGGGAATAGAGAGCATGGCCACTTTCTCTAGTGGAAAGTGCTGCCCCCCTGCACCAGCAGGGTTTTATTCTTGAATACCAATACCGTTTGCAAATTACAAGTAGTTAGCTTTGAAAGGCGCTGGCAGATTTCCTGCTGGGATCCTAAGCCAGAGATTTTGGGGTTTTATCATTTAAAAAGACTACAGAACTTAAAGCTTAGTTTTGTTTCCTGCCCGTGACTTCATATTCTAATTAAAGAGCATCCTTCAGCAAACAGATCTCACAGGATCTTTCATATTCTATGTCCCAGGCCTGATTTCCCCGGGGGTCCACTGACTCTGGTCTGGAGTGCACCACACCTGTTACTTCCACAGGCCTGAGTTGGGCAGAGGACACAAAGGCAGCTGGGAGACTTGGATTTCTCACATCTAAGAACAAAGACTCAGGCTTTGACATAGCCGAGGGGGCAGGGGTCGATGTCAATCACCCCTTCATTTCCACAGCCCCATGAGTCTCTTCCCAGAGGCCTTTTCATGATCATGCCTGTCTTAGGTCCATTCTCTTTCCTAGAGAATTGTTACTTGTCATTGGCTAAGTGATCAAGCATTAAAGGCTAGACACAGAACAGGTAGCGTTCATGCCAGGGGAATAAGTTTTGTCTCCTTAGTGGCTCCTGGTCTGGAGGTCTCTCACTCAGTCTAAGTCACTGCGGGTCACAGCTTCCTGAGACCAGGCAGGGTGGTCTCCAACAATGAAATTCTATATGTGACTTATTCCTTTGGTTTCTTAAGTGTTATACATGTTTATATTGAATTTTTAGATTATATAATGTGTAAAATTAATGTAGCAGTAATCTAACTAACCAGAGATAAGCACTGTTAGCATCTTAATGTATGGTTTTGAAATTTTCCTTTACATATATATTTTTCTGTGTTTTGCAAAATTTGAAACTTTAATCTTCAATGACATATTAGTGTCAGTAGAGTGTTTTAAGTGTAAATTTTTGTACCCTTTTATTTAATTGCTTCTCTGTTTTTACATCCAGTGTTTCTCCAGGATAATCTTGTATTGACAATTTTTATAGCTAATCATCTGTACACACTACAAATTATTTCCTTAAGTTAAATTCTTAGAAATCAGATTGCAAGTTTGAAAAACATATTCCTCCAGTATGTACTGTCCAACTGCCCTTCATGAAAGTGTCACAAACTATGCTCACAGTATCTGTGCTAGCGGTTCTATAGTAGCCTTGTTAACTAGGTTTCATAATAATAATGTTTTTAAAATTACATAAAATGTCTTCTATATTATTGTTATTTTCCTCTGTTTAATTCTTGGTTCCAAAGAATATCTGAACTTTAGGATTTTATTGCGTTTTGAAACATTGCTTTCTCAAAAGAGGGCAATAAATTGAGCATCATTAATCATGGACAACAATGCTGGTTCAGCTGTGTTCTCACTAAGGATGGGACTATTAGGTTCTTCATTCAGATGATCAGGGAAACAGTGACAGCTTGACAGAACAGATCTTCAGACTTGCAGGAATCCAGGCAAGTTATCATGGCATTTCAGACCAGGGTGGTAGCAGTGGAAGTGGTTGCATTCTGTATGTATTTTGAAAACAGAGTTGACCAGATGAACTGGGTATGGGATGTAAGGGAAATTGATGAGTCAATGATCAGTCTTTGGGTTTTGGCCAGGGTAAAAGGAAAGGTGAAGTAGCTATTTATGAAGATGGAAAGACTGTAGAAAAATCATGATCAAGATCAAGAATTCAGGTTTGGATGTATTAACTGTCATGCTTATTTGATAAGCAGGAGGAGAGGTTGAGTATGTAGTTGGATATATGATTCTGGAGTTCAGAGGAAAACTCTAAACTGGAGATATCTATCAGTCTGAGGCTTCTCAACATATGATTGTTTTTTAAAGGAAGACATTAGGTGAAATTACCAAGGGACTAAGTGCAAAGAGAAAAGAGAGGAGGATATAGACTGAGCCACAGAGCACTACAGTGGGTGGAGGTTGTGGAGATGGGAAGAAACTACAGGAGACTGAGAAGAAGCAGCAAGACAAGTAAGAGAAAAGCCGAGAGAGTGTTGGACTTGATAGGAACCCAAGGAGAGATTTCCAAGAGGTGGTGATTAGCTGTGTCAAGTGCTGTTTGTAGGTCAGGTAAGATAACCGGGCCATGAGGTTTAACGACCTGGAGGGAGGTAATTAGGAACTTCGATAAGAGCAGTTTAGGTGAAAAGGTGTGGTGAAGATCTGATTAGGTGAGTTCAAGAAAAGCGGGGGAGAGAGGAAAGATATTGACTATGGGAATTCTCTTGAGTGGTTTTGCTTAATGGACAGAAGGAAATGTAGCTGTAGTTGGAGAGGGAAATGATATTAAGAGAATTCTTTTGTTTTGGTAAATGGGAGAAATAACAGAGTTTATATAGTAATGGGAAAGATCAAGTAGAAAGAGAGAATTTGAAGGAGCAGGAGAGGGAAGGATATCGGGTGCCATGTGCTTGAGTAGGCAAGAAGGGATAAACTGTGGTACATGAATGTGTGGATTGGCTTTGGATAGTTTGCAAGGACAGCTAATCCCTAATACAGGGAAGGCTGAGCATTGTGAGTGCAGATGCTGGTAGGTGCAGAGATATGGTGGTAGAAGTCTGTGTCTTGATTGCTTTTTTCTCAGTGATATAGGCAGCAAAGTCTTTTCAAAATAGATAGGGAGTAGTTGTTGAAGGTTTGAGGAGAGAGGGAGGAGTGACATGGTCTTGATACACAGGTTGGAGAGTAAATGCCCTAGGGAAATGGAGTGTGGTTGCCAGGCAGTTTCAAGGGACCCCTGCAGGTTAGTGTTCATCATTGTAAAGTGAGCATAGTCAGCATGATGATGTGCTATTCTTCAGCTTTAGTCAGTTGGTAAAGAGTTTATTTTAACCAGGATTAGTTTAGCTAAGGGAGAACCACATATTAGGAAATGGGTAGGGAGAGTTGCAAGGCAGTGAGTATCAGGATTGAATTTAAGCTGAGCAGGAAGGGAGTGAGGCACAAGGGAGGTGAGGAACCATGAATTTGTAATAAGTTTAATAGGTTATGGCTGTTATTGGGGCCAGGAGACTGAAATGGGGTGTTGGAAAAGAAAACTAGAATGGGTGGAGATGGTCAGGGAGTGAAAGGCTTGGAATTGAGAATATGGTAGGTGAAAGGTGTGTGGGTGAGGGAGAATGGAGGAGAAGACCCTTACAGGAGATGAGATCAAGGAGCTGAGAAGCCAGAATTGGAAAGCTCACCTGAGTACTTACTAAAATCACCATTACGATGATAAGAGTAGTGTTGAAGGTGTGATTGTAAACTGGAAGCTAAAATCTTCAGGGAATGAGGGGAGTGACCAGGAGTCAATAGATAATACAGGGATCAGTGGTAGGTGGTGTAAGTCTGGTGCTGTGAGATACAAAGTGGAGTGATACAATGAGGGAGAATGGCACGACATGGCAGTGGGAAGCAAGAGGGCTTCATCTCCACCCCCACCCCCACCCCCCACCACCCACCAGACTAGTAAGGATGTGCAGCCCCTACTTGAAGAGTTACAGAAGTATTTCCTATAGTGGAGAGCTTGGTTTCAAAGTAAGATGGTAAAGAAACAGTTATTCAAAAAAGAGACCAGAGATAGGGGATTTTGCTAATGGTTGTGCCTGTGTTCCAGAGGCCATCATCAAAGGGTATCTGGATGTGCAGAGTGGTGGGAAGGGCAGCACAGAGCCATATGGAGATTAGAGAGCTGGAGATGAGGGGTGCTAGGGAACAGACACAAACCAGGATAAAGGGTACGATTAGGTTATCTTGATGATTCTAAAGCGGATCTCCGTGATGAGGCTGTGCATGTTGATGGTAGGTAGGTGCTCTTTTGCCAGGAACAAACACAATTGGGACTCCCACTTGACATCCAGCTTATGGGGTCACACAGGAGGGGTTAGGGAGCAGTCTTTCTTCGAGCACTGGGCTCTTCTTGACTTCTGATGAGGGAGTCTGGCCAAGGGACATGGCCTCACTTCCAGAATATGGATGTAAAGAAGAAGGAGACAAAGAAGGAAGAGATACTTACCAGGCAGATGGCAACAGAGAGAGAATGTGAGGCTAGTTCTGACTTGCTGGGTCTAATTTTCAAGTAATTAATATTATAGAAATTAAAATCTTTAATATGAATACTTTAAATGAACTACATCTAAGAATTGCAACTTTCTATTTTATTTTTTTGTAACTTTTAAAAATACCCAAATCTCCCATTTCTAGGGTACTTACAAGAAATCTAAGTAAATTTTGTAGTAAGTCTGGCAATTTTCTTCCTAAATATTAGTCTCTGATTTGGCTGTAATGGAGAGGAACATATGTGTCCCTCTGTTGATCATGTGCCATAAGATTCACCAGGGACTCCTTTTAATTGCTTTGCTGTAATGTGTTCGCTAGTGTATTTGGCCTTCAATGTGGTAATGAGTCATAATGATCAGAATGTACCAACGCAGCATGTATTAATAGAATCTTACCAGAAAATTTGTAGACTTAATCTGATTATACTTTCACGTCCTGGTAGCATTTTTTTTTTTTTTAATGTTAGAATAAACCTAGGAGATTCTGATTTGGTAGGTGTGGGGGTGCTCAGAAGAATTCTCTGATTTTGCTTCAAAGCCAGACTGGAGAACCTTTGCCCTAGTAGGAATAAGCATTCCGTAAATAAGAGCTAATGTAATGATAGCACCCATCTCAACTCTCACCTAAGCACATCTACTCCAAGTGCCCTAGTCCTGACAAGTGCATCGAAAGCTCCCCGAAAGGTTTCATGAGATTATGACTTCCTCAGTGGAACATGATGAAAATACCCTCACCCTTTGGCACAAGGGTGTACAGAAAATAGCTTGTATATGCGTAAGCAGGAAGGGAATTTTCATGTTTACAAATTAAAAATTAATAAAATGAAACTTTCATCCGAAAGGCAGATCTTGGATAAGATTTTAATTCACTTTTAGTGTAGACAAAATAAGAATTTTAAATACTAGATTATAGACAGTAGTTCTGATACAAAGCAAAGCTAGAGAATAGATAATTAATTCTCAGTGGTCTGAAGGTCCAGGACATTTATCTATTTTCTGTAGTGAGGATTCTCAGCAAAGACATTAATTTGCCAAAAGGATTTGGAAGGTTCATGCTTGGCTAGCTAGGCTAAGGAAACAAAAGAGAGAGAAGATGAAAAGGGGGAAGAAGGCATAGAATAGAGAGAATGCAGAGTGTTTTCTTTTTAAAACTTTCTAAGCATATAATTTCTTATTCCTATTAAATAAAATATAAAATTTGACTTCCTAAATCTTCCATTTTCCCAGTTCTGTTCTTCTAAAAAGCTTTTCATAGAATAGATACCTAATGAAATCTCTTAATACTCCATTTTGATCCATGAGACCCAATCAAATAGACATGAAACAGATTAAGGAGAGAAAATGACCAAATTTAATACCTACACATACACATGTATAGGAATCTGCATACATGAGAGAGTTGGAGATCCCACATGAACAAGAGGGCAGAGACAGGAAGGGAAAGTGGGGACCTCAGATAACCTGAGCTAGGGCTGAGGTAAGGGGCCTTCCGGCTTCCAAGGGCCATTGCAGGATGATAAGAAGCAGAGATGTGTAGTAAGTAGAAGTTTGTCCTGTTTTATAACTAGGTCAAAAGAGGTTATCTCTGATAATCTCTTGTTGTGGGCAAAGGGCCTAATTCTAATTTTTCTGAATTGTTAAGGCAGGGGTAGAAGTGTCTCTTTAGCTCAAAACAATCTGTATAACACAGAGGTGCATCTTGGGTGACTTGTTCTGAACCTCCATATATCAGTCATATTTTTGGAAATTGGGACCAGCATTGGCTGGGAATTGAACTGGGGCTGTCAGCAAGGGACTTCAGTCTCCTCTACGCCTTATGTGTTGCTTGCACTTCCTCATGGCATGCTGGCGGGACTCAGAGTCCCACATGCCTGAAAATGGAAGCATCACTGCTGCCCCATGATATTTGCCACAGGACCAGCTCAGATTCAGGGAGAGGAGAGATGGTCTCTGCTTTGCCATGAGAGGAGTGACAAAAAATTTGTCGTTGTCTTTAATGATTTTATTTACTTACTTTTTGAGAGAGGGGGAGTGAGGGAGAAATAGGGGGAGAGGGGGAGAGAAACAGATTGGTTGCCTCTCGCACACCCCCAACTGGGGACCTGGCCCACAACCCAGCCATGTTCCCTGACCGAGAATCAAACTGTCAATCTTGTGCTTTGTGGGACGATGCCCAACCAGTCAGGGTTATACTTATCTTTAATCAACCACAGCCTAGCCTTTGACCAAAAATTATTTATATTTCTCACATATGCAAAATGAACTAAATTCCTCCAGACGCTTAAAAAAAATCTTATTCCATTATAGTATCAGGCTCAAACTCAAGGTTCAAGTTCTCATCTTCTGAAGCAGGTCCTGTTGTGATTAAGGCTCCTTAGATGAGGTAACTCATGGGTAGACCCTTGAACTAAAAAGACAAGTTCTCTATTTCACACACACTCAAGATATAATGGGGATAGTGTCACTGCAGCAGGTAATCCTGTTTTAAAAAGGGGGAAATAAGAGTTTCCCCTATCACTGGTCCATTAAAATTCCGATAGTCAGCCACTAGTTCCCTCTGTTTGGGAAAGAGGAACGTATTATGATTAAGGTTCTGTTCTTCTTCCTTGGGGTGGTTGGCCTGTGCTTATCTGAATCATTATTTCTTTTTCGTAATAAATGACCCAGGCCTTATGTAAGTATTTTTCTAGGTCTGCTTCCTGACTGTGTAAAGCATTTAAACTAAATGCCCATTTTGATCCAAACTGGTGGTGATGCCATTGGTGGGTTTTCTGTGAATCCTATTGTAATTTTTTCCCCATTAGATAAAACTACACTCACAAATCTTTTTGAGACAGGCCCCTCTCTACTTTGAACTGTGAGTTAAGAGGCTATGGGGCAATGCCCTTAAGATTCTTAAAAGCTTTTTTGTTTCAGTGAGAATTCTATAAGTTATACCCTAAAGATGCTTAGGAACTCTTTGGTGTAGTTGAGGATCTAGTGGGCAGGCCGTCAAAAATCTTAGACACTCTTTTATACAGATAATATAGTCTAGGAAAAACAGTCTTAAGCCTTTCTGATGCCTTAATAAAGGATTTTACTATCATAACCTTTGTTTGATCTAGACCTTGAGCTCACATTTTACTGATAGCACCGTGGATTAGATCATCGCTCAGAAGCTATTTTTTTAAAAATCTCTTGCTGGTTCAGGTTGCTTTGTTCATCTGTTCTTTTCTTATGCATTTTCAGTGGGAATACTATATATGATATGTCTTCAGGGCATCACTTCAGGGGCGAATGATTTTGGTTTCTTCCTTTATTGGTGATGATAAAACTATTGACCCTTTGGTGAAGGTAATGTCCCCCAGTTTTCTTCACTGCTTTTACTAGGATACATTTTTTGTTTATTTATTTATCATGTTTATTTTTCTACTAGCATACATTTTGAATGTAAGAATTAAGTGTTGGTGTTCAGCCAGGAAAGTTGTCATTAGACATTGTTGCATTCAAGATGCAGATGCTTGCCAACGTCCTCGAAGAGACTGGCTCTGAAACGGGGTGCTGGTGGACAGGAGAGACTTTCCACTTGCAGTTTATCGGTGAATACAGAAGTGAAGTCATTGGCAGGGAGTGATAAGGAGGGAATGCTTTACAGATTTGAGGGGAAAGTTTGGAGAAAGGTCTTCTCAGAGTAAATATACCTGGAAAATACAGTGGACTCCTGGGCCGTGCTGTGCTAAGGGGCCACTTGATAATCATGGCCGTAAATTCCCCGTATGACGGTTCAGGAGGTTCTGCTTCTTTCTCAGACTTTGATTAGTAGGAGGGTTAAGTTTTATCGATGTGGAGGTCTCACCAGGTGAACATAGTGGAGGTAGGGGAGTGGTAAGGAAGTTTAGGGTCTGTGCAAGAGAGTGATGAATCATGGAGTATAAACTAGATTAGGTGGACAGGGGAAAGGTGGTAGGTAGGGTCAATGGCTTAAAAGTTTCCAGACAGTTAAAGTGAGAGTTGTAGAGAAAGCTGAACAGGGATGGTGAGTAGGGAGTGGGATGCTTAAAATAAGGGTTTGGGAAGCATTTCACATATGTTCTGGTTTAATACAATACCAGTTTACAAAGACATTTTAATCTCCATGTTAGACATGAGAGAATTATTTTCATAAGGATCAAATAACTTGACCAAGGCCACATAGCTAGTAAATGGCAGAGATTAGATACAAAAAAAAAATATTCATTTTTGTTTTTAAACTCTGAAACCTTTGTACTATACCAGCTGCCTCTGATGTATAGTTGTATGGCAACTATATATATGGCAACTATGATGTATGACAGTTGCCTGCTAGACAAAAGATAATCCTTATTGTGGCTGGAAATGTATATATTGTTTTGCTTATTCTAGGCTTATTCTGGCATGCAAATGAATAAAAAAGCTTAAAAACACATTTCTAATTTGAAAAACATCTCCTTACTTTCTTTAGAAAAGGAGCAGCCTTTAGCATTTTTGTTTGGATTTTTGGGGGGGAGCCTTTAGTATTTGATTGAAAATAATTGTCACTTTTATCTTTCAAAATTTTCAAAGAAGCATTCACACATCTGTTCTAAGTAAGCTGTGAACATGAAATGAATTCTACCTGATTAATGTAATATAAAATGAAATTTCATGTATGTTAAGGAAATCCTCCATTTTTCTACACTTAAACTTATTTAAGCAGATGCCTGCATAACAATAAACAATGATGAACTAAGAAAAAGAACTTAGGAAATTTGATTATCTCTACTTTAAGAGGCTTCAGGAAGATTTATTTAAGTTCTAGGTTGATGGTAGTAGGGATTTTATGCTTCAGTAAAGGAAAAAGTGACTGTTATTTATTTATTTATTTTTAAAGATTTTATTTATTTTTAGAGAGAGGGGAAGGGAGGGAGAAAGAGAGGGAAAGAAACATCAATGTGTGATTGCCTCCTGTGCACCCCACAATGGGGACTTGGCCCACAATCCAGGCATGTGCCCTGACCCGGAATCAAACCAGTGACCCCTCGGTTCACAGGCCAGCACTCAATCCACTGAGCTACCCCAGCCAGGGCAAAAAATGACATTTTAAATAGGTTTTTAAAAAAGCCTAATAATTGAAGTAACAATACTTAGCAGACTTCTACAATACTGCAAACAAACCAGCCCAACTGCATGGGCTGTTTTGGTTTAAGTTACGTGGAGCCCTTCCCAGAAATATTTGTAGGTATAGAGGCTTGATTGAAATAGCTGCATAATTCCTTAGCAGACGGTTTTTTTTAAATGCTGTAATTACATCCGTGTGGTGACTCATATTCTCTTAATTCCTAGATTTTATAATTCAAAGGAAAATATTTCCTTAAAATTTGAAAACCTGGAAGACTCAAAAGTTGTTGTTTAAAAATAAAAAATAATAATAGCAATTATTATTAGTATTGTTATTACTGTTGCTGCTACTACAATTATACCTCTGTTGATGTAAGAAATGTCCAAACCAGTAGAGAATTTTTGTAAGATTATTTGAACCAAAACTGAAGATATTTGCCAGGAAGCAAGGTCGTAAATGCTCCAGAGAATGACAGTTTTGCAGTTTGTTTTATGCATTTGCAATTAAAGAGGGGATGTAAGGAAAATTACAAGAAGAGGGGAGAAAGCACAGCAGGGATTAGTTGACTGGATAGTTAAGACTCTGTGTTCTCTTGAGGATGGTTACATCTCAGAAGGCAGGATGTGAAAAGAAGCATTTCAGTGGGGTGTTAACCTAGATGCACAGAAACAATGGACAGGATTTTGAGCCTTTTGTTAATGGAGTTATATGCTGGGGTGTAACCTACCTACCATGACCTACCCAGTTAGGAATTTATGATCAGCTTACCCTGTGAGGTTATTTTCCACTGAACTCCTTTTTTATTCATACCCCTTTAAGGAATATTTTATATAGGTGCTTTCCTTTTCTTTTATTGTAATCTTTTCAATAGCTGTTTATCCCTCCTATACACTCTTCCATCTCCACCCCCCCACCACCGCTACAAGGACACTGTTGTCCTTGTCCATGAGTTCTTTTTTTTCTTTATGCTCAATCCCTTCCCTGCGTCGCCCCCCACCCCGCCCCAACAGCTTTCTGTAGGTGCTGTTACTCACGTGAGCTCACTCATGCTAGATTTCACTCATGTTAGCTCTGACAGTGGGTATTTACTCGTGTGGAATTGATGGAGAAAGGATCCCAGAGCTAGTTAACATTAGGGATGGGCTTTTCTGGATCCCGGGACCTAAGCAGCAGAGATGTGGGGCTTTCACTTTGGTATTCACCATTGGCACAACTCAGTTTTGCCCAAGTGTCTGCTTAATTTTTGTTTTGCTCTTTGCTTCATCAGCGGAATGACATTTTTCTGAATTTACTAGATCAGATTTCCAGGAGGAACCTGGCTGGCTCTTCTAATAAAAACTGCCTTTGTAGGGTAATTTTTCTCCTCCACTCCTGGGGAAGTTGTTTGAGACTGATAGCACAGTTTGAGGGAGAGCCTTTTGCGAGTGTCTGGCTGGTACAGCTCCTGTTTGAGATGTGGCCTTGGAGAGTGAGGTGGGATGTGGGTGGTGGAGCCATGATGAGTTTTGCTTCAGGCAGGACTTCACTATGCAGCTTCACTGTTTCGTTAGAAGCCTAAGGAAATATGTGAAATCTCTGACATACTTGTGATCAGAAAAAAGAGAGACAACTGTGAGTTGGCTGTACAACAGTTATTCTCTCCATCACTCTCATTCCCCCATATTGTTCACCTCTCTCTGAGTAGTTATGATATTCATTGGGGAGCCCCAGAGGGGAAAATGCAGATTGTTCAAAGACTAGTGTCTTTGTCAAAGGATTGCTTTTGGCATGGCAAAGTAAAGTAATTCTGGCAAAACATGAATGCTAAAAACAGAAGATGAATGCTAGGAGCTTTTTGTGAGATGCTTGCTGACTCTTTTAAAGAAATGCAAGGCTTTTTTACCTTGGCATATTTTTATTTGAATAGAGGCTTAGAATTGCAGCAGCCATGTTAGGGTCTGCACAGGAGCCATACAAGAGAACGGGCCACCCACCATGCTGATGGTAGAGCAGAAAGACGAACACACTCATAGTCTCACTAACGGTGCTAAGCCACTGCATGACCCAAGCCTGGAACTGCCCTGATATTGGGTAGGACATTACTTTGATGCAATAGTAGCCTACAAATACACTATTAGACAAGCTATTCTAGAAGTAAGGGAGCACAGAGCCCACACAAACCAAATTGAAATCCTCAAAACACAGGATTTGCTAAATCAATTCCAAGCACATGGTGAGAAACAAGAAGAAAGAAATGAGTAGGTCAGCACACTTAGGATCGGGTGCAAGTGGGGTGGGAGGCCCACACCAGTTAATCCTGGGTACGCAGTGTTCACATGTCCTGCTTTTCTCTGCTGCATCCACCTTCCCTGCTGATACTGTGGTTTTTCAAGGACCGGTGTTGAGATTTGGGCAAACCCCACAGATGGAAGCTGGCCAAGCTAGTGACACCCACTTGCTCTGTCTGAGATACATTGGGACAAGAATGCCTTATTGGGAGCTGTATAGCCTGCCGATTCACTTGATGAGCAATCATGAATTCTATTTGTGGCTTTTGGGCAGAGAAAACGTGGGGCACAAATGGGCGTCAGGAGCGGTTCTAAACCAGCGTGATTTTTCCACCCCCCACCATGTACATTTGGCAATATCTGTATACATTTTTGATTGTCATGACTGGAGTGTGTGTGTGTGTGTGAGAGAGAGAGAGAGAGAGTTGAGACAGAGAGAGAGAGAATGTTACTGGCATCTAGTGGGTAGAGGCCATGGATGTTGCTAAACTTGCTACAGTGCATGAGGTGCTCCCAAGACAAAGAATAACCTAGCCCAAAATATTGGTAATGTGGAAGTTGAGGAACTCTGGATGTCACAAATAGGTGGTTGAATTGGACTTCATAAATATTATATCCTAGATATTTAGTGTCTCATATATTTATTATATCATAAACACTTATTACCCAGGTGCTTCATTAATATTTAGTATTTATTATTTTAATTCTCTTTATTTTATTTTTAAAATATATTTTATTGATTGCACTATCAAAGTTGTCCCATTTTTTTCTCCTCTTTATTCTTCTCCACCCTTCACACCCCCTTCCACCAGCATTCCCCCTCCTCCCACACTGCTTTTAGTTCATGCCCATGGGTTGTAAATATAAGTTCTTTGGCTTCTCCATTTCTCATAATATTATTAACTTTCCCCTGTCTATTATTAACTCCCCCCCTGTTGTACCTACCATTTATGCTTCTTATTCCCTGTACCTTTCCCCCGATTCTTCCCATTCCTCTTCCCTGTTGATAACCCTTGATGTGATCTCCATTTCTGTGATTCTATTCCTATTCTAGTTGTTTTCTTTGTTTTGGTTTGGGTTTTTAGGTTTAGTTGTTGATGATTGTGAGTTTGTTGTCATTTTACTATTCATATTTTTGATCATCTTCTTTTTCTTAGATAAGGCCCTTTAACATTTCATATAATAATGGCTTGGTGATGATGAACTCCTTTAACTTGACCTTATCTGGGAAGCACTTTATCTGCCCTTCCATTTTAAATGAAAGCTTCACTGGATAGAGTAATCTTTAGGTCCTTGCCTTTCATGACTGAATATTTCTTTCCAGTCCCATCTTGCCTGCAAGGTTTCTTTTGAGAAATCGGTTGATAGCCTTATGGAAACTCCTTTGTAGTTAACTGTCTCCTTTTCTCTTTTCTCTTGATTTAGACAAGAGAAACTTTTAAGATTCTTTCCTTATTTTTAATTTTGGATAATGTAATTATGATGTGCCTTGGTGTGTGCTTTCTTGGGTCCAACTTCTTTGGGACTCTGTGAGCTTTCTGGACTTCCTGGAAGTCTATTTCCTTTGCCAGATTAGGGAAGTTTTTCTTCATTATTTGTTCAAATAAATTTTTAATTTCTTGCTCTCTTCTTCTCCTTCTGGCACCCCTATGTTTTGGATGTTGGAACCTCTAAACTTGTCCCAGAGGTTCCTAAGCCTCTCCTCATTTTTTTTTTTTTTGAATTCTTGTTTCTTCATTCTGTTCTGGTTGAATGTTTATTTCTTCCTTTTGCTACAAATCATTGATTTGATTCCCAGTTTCCTCCCCTTCACTGTTGGTTCTCTGTATATTTTGCTTTATTTCACTTTTGATAGCCTTCACTTTCCCTCTGTTTTGTGATCATACTCAACCATTTCAGTGAGCATTCTGATTACCAGTGTTCTGAACTCTGCATCAGATAGGTTGGGTATCTTTTCATCACTTAGTTCTATTTTTGGAGTTTTGATCTGTTCTTTCATTTGGGCCATATTTCTTTGTCTGGGTGCACATGTTAAGCTGTAAGGGATGGAGCCTTAGGTATTCACCAGGTCAGGGCAACCCACGTCACTGCCTTGTGGCGTTGTCTGTAGGGGAGGAGTCGGAGATGGAACAATGTCCTTGCCCAGGTCTGGGCAGCTTTCAATCACTTCCCTTGCTACCCACAAGCAAAGTGGGCCCCTCTGGAGCTGATTCCCAGGCTAGGGTTGTGTACATTTTAGGACCCTGTGGGTTTCCCCAGTGAACTTTCCTGTGAGGCTGGGAGTTTCTCCTGCAGCTGCAACCCCCAGTTTTTTCCAGCCAGAGATTTTGAGGCTTTCTTTTCCTGCAATGGACCCCTGGGTTGCACAGTCTGTGTTGCTCCCCAGTTGTTCCTCCTAGCTTATCCACTCACAAATATGGTACTGCCTGGTCCACCAGCCACCACCTTGTCATGGGTTCTCTCCTCCCTGGAAGCCCTTCTCTGCCCCTCCTACCATTTTCTTCTTTAACTGGTTGGTTGTTGGACTTATATGCAGTTCAGTTTTCTGGCAGTTCTGGTTATTTTTTGTATTTAAATTTGTTGTCCCTTCTTTTTGTTGTGCGAGGAGGTAAAGTGTATCTTGGCCAGAAAACTCGTATCTTTCTGTTAATGTGTAACACATACATGATTTTCTTACTAATACTATATACATCTAATGCATTTTGCCCACATCTAACAGACTTTTGCTTATTAGCTACTTATCTATATTTAAAACATGTTAATTTTGCTGTATTTTATAAACTTCCAATTTGTTCACTTAACAGAGTTGAAGATTCACAAAAGCAAATCTACATCACATCTGTCCTGAAATTTCCAACAAAAAAATAGGATATAAATGTTTGAGCTACTTCTAGTTGTGTTTTCTGCAACTTGCAGCTCAGAGTATCCTTGCTGCTCCCCTCGTATAAAGTCAGTGGGAAAGTGTATTCCAAAGACAAGCGAAACAAGGACTTAGACTATAATTATAGGTTTCCCAAATGGTAATGTGAGCATCAGATACTATAGGAGCTGATTATATTGCCTCTGGTAATGTAACTCTTGTTTGATCATTCTGTTTACATTTCAAGCAGTTCTAAGTACGGTGTTGATCATGGCAGGGCTCTGAGCTCAGAAATATAGTTTTTTTAAAAAAATAATTGGACAGTTTTGGCTTGGTGACCTTCAGAACACTGTGGAAAAGATTTTTTTCGCTGGCTGCATGTCTATTCATGGAGTTGTAGATTTAGAAATACCAACTGATGGGTGCCGCCAGTTCAAAGCCAGCAGGAATCCCCAGTTTGGGAGGTGGTGAAGAAGGGAACTTCACTCATTCCAACAGCTCAGTTTTGAAACAGCACAGCTGTGGAACAGCAGCAACCCTCAGACAAGGACCCTCTTGGGCTAGATACTTCTGTTCTGCCTTACTTGCTCTGTTCATTCTGGTCTGACAAGAAGTCTCTGGCAGTCTCATCTTAGGTGTTTCAACTCCAGCCAGAGAAATACAGTTTTCAGTCTTCGGTATAAAGGGAAAGTGTGCCTCGCAAGCCAGAGGAGAGCTGACTTAAATAAAGTCAAGTCCCCACCCCAGTTCTTGATTGGTCCATCCTCATGCCAATGAGGACTATAAATCCTTGCAGTGTGATTGTTCCAAAAGGCACTGTCCTGATTGGTCAGAATGGTTCCACTCTGATAGGTCAGTGAAGACACAAATGGGGATAGAGCTGCACAGTTCCAATTGGACTGGGGAAGCCTCAGTCTTATTGGTTGAAATAGGATTCTATAAACTACTTTATAAGGGCTGGCTCAGATGGCAGAAACCCATGCAGGCTTTCTCCTGAAGTGTGGTTTGCAGTAAGAGGCCTCTGCTTAGAAATGGCTGCTAGGCTCTGTTTTAAAAATTGAGCCTAGTGAGCCACTAAGGAGCCTTAGTTGGTATCTTCATTCTCAGGATCCACAGACATTTATACCTTCATGTACTGTTTTTATTAATGTTAATTTTATTTATATTTTAGTGCTTTAAAATATAAAGACTTAAAGACTTTTTATGGAAATTGTCTTGGGGTAGACAGCTCTATTAAAGGGAAATTTTTCACATGGAATTAATGAGAAATATATTTAAGATGATGTAAGTAATTTAAAATTCTATAAGGAGGTTGTTGTTTAGTAGAGATTTTAAGAGAATCATTTTAAATTGCTGATGGTATATTCCTTTTAATTTCTTTTATCTTTCTTTGCCCTTCCCCTTTCATTTTTGTGATAGAAGCCAATGTTTTATTAGATAAAATGTCACACACAACACACAAAGAAATGGTGAGTAGCGTCAACAAGTTAAAACTATTGGATAAAAAGCTGAAGTAACAAAGGGAAGAATAAAATGTCTTTGAACAGTGGTGTGCTTACAGCAGCTTCTTAGAACTCTTGAACAAGATCAGTGGAGTCAGCTCTGCTAAGCAGTGGAGGACAGGAGGTTTAGTGGTTCACCCTCATAACCCTTTAGCACACAGGTGGCAAACACAAGGCCCTTGGGCCAAATCCGGCCCTCCACCTTGTTTCTACCTGATGGCAGTGCGGAGCTCTTACTTAACTGTTAAGCAGTAGTTACATTTATACCGTCCTAAAATTACATTCAGCCCTCTGAAGGCAACCTCGAGGCTGATGTGGCCCACGGTGAAAATGAGTTTGACACTCCTGTTTTAGAAGTATTAGGCTGTGTGTATGTTTGTGTGTGTGTGTGTGTGTGAGAGAGAGAGAGAGAGACACTTATAAAGGTTTATTTTTGTTTTAAAATTAAAGAATTTTGCTTTAAAGTTAAAGACTCATTAAAGCTGGTATGTGTAAACTTGATTTTCAGATGCTTTCCATTTTCAAGTCCTTTTTGAATCACGCTTTCTTCTGTTGTTGCAGTGACTTGCTGTCCTCTGACTACATAGAGAGGCACATTGAACATGGAGGGAAGACTGTGGAAGTTAAAGTAAGTAAACATTTCTCCCTCTGGGGGAAATTTTTCAGAATCTTTTAAATACTGATTATGATTTTAACTTTTATTGATACTTCTAAGGTACAGTATTAGGGTTTTTATATTAAAGAATTCATCAAGAAAGTGTATTACCCATAGAGTGCAAAAAACATAAAATCTTTAGTTATCAAAAAAATAATTCTTAGTGTACTGTAGGAGTCATTGAAGGTATGTTTTATAGAATTAATATTGCTGCACATGGTTCTTTTTTCAATTTTATCACAGAAAATAATTTCTGAAATTTGTTTTTAAGGTTAGCACTGAGAACCAAGAGGTGAAATCTTGGGTCCAGGGTAGGTACATAGCTTTTTATTTAGTTGAGAATGACTTCCCCTGGTAAAATTATCAATTTATTAGGCCTACTGGGAACTACCAGGGAGTTTTAAATCCCTGGAGGCAGAAACCTCAAGATCCTAGTTCTTGTCAGGTAAGTTCTGAAAAGATTTCACACAAAGAAAAGCCTTCTCCAATTATAGGCATAAGAATGTATGCAGCCCTGGTCGGGTGGTTCAGTTGGTTGGAGTGTCACACTAAAGGTTGCAGGTTCGATCCTGATCAGGCCACTTATGGGAAGCAACTGATTGATGTTTATCTCTTTCTCCCCACTCTCCCTCCCTCTCTCTTTAAAAAATCAATAAGCATATCAAAAATCATATAAGCAAGAGTGAATATTAAAAAAAAGAATGTGTGTACTTTTTTCTGATCCGCTGATGATGTAATCTTAGGGCATATGAGACCAAACTCCGCCAAAGGGTTACTTTAGGCCCTATGTTTAGTGAGTGTGTTTTAGCTAATTGTTTATTTTCTTCTGAACAGTGTTCAGACTATCTGTTCTGCCTTGTCAGAATTATGTTGACATTTGTATAAATTTGCTTTCTTTTTCTGATTATACATTTGATACATACTCACTTTAGAAAACTTATAATTAGAGATAAATATAGCAAAAAGTAAAAATATCACCCTTAAACTCTAAGAGATAATTTTTTTTTCATTTTGGTGTATTCCTTATAGGGTTGTTTTGTCCTATGTACATACTTACATTTTTTTTTTTTTTACCTAGCTGGTATCCCATATATACAACATTGTAGCTTACTTTTAAAAAGTAAACATTGTATCATACTGTAAACATTTTCCCAAGTTATTTTCTCTCAAAACCTATCTTTACTGCTTTTCTTTTTTTTTTATTTAAGAAACATTTTCTCAGGTTCACTGCTTTTCAATTTAAATATATTATTGTCATAAAGCTTCTTTTTCAAATTAAACTCTAGGTAAGTAAATTACTGAAATAAATTACATTGTCCTATTCAAGTGACAATATGAAACAAACTGAGTTTTTCAATTATATGTAACTAAATAAAGGAAAGCCTTTTATTATGAAAAAATTCAAACATATACAGAGGTGAAAGGAACACTATAATGAACTTCCACATACCCATTATCCAGCTTCAACAGTTATAAACATTTTGACAATCTTTTCTATCTCTACTTGCATGTGTGTGTAGTATCAAAAAGCAGATTCCCCTCCCCCACCCCCCCCCGAAAAGCAAATTCCAGACATTGGGACATTTTTCCAATAAATACCTTTTTATATATCTATATAATTCTAACTGATAAAGACAACAAAATTTGTTAATTTTTTTATAAATGACTTAGATATAATAATTATGCCAGTTTCTCCAGAAAGTTATTCTGAATTTAAGGTTAACTAATTAGATGGTTGGTTGATTTATACCACTGCCTCACTGTACAAAGAATGTCAGGACTCTCCTACTTATGACATAGGAGATGGAGCCATTTTGCTTCTGGTTGAAAAATAATTACCTAGATTTAGAGTCTCTGGGCTCCTTTTATTCTTATCCCTGCTTATTTAGCTTCATTTCTCAATTTTGTATGATATTTTCTGAATGCAGAGTATATCTTATTTCTTGTTAAATTAAAGAGAGGAGACAGGCAGTTCAGTATCTGTTTCCATTTCTGTCTGCCGTGGGATGATGGAGAGCATGTAGGAGCATGGAGGGCAGGTCCAGCGAACAGCGATCTGCAGTCTCTGCAGTGATATCCCTCTCTGTTCAGGAACCTTGTACTTCATCAGCGAAGCGCACTCCACTCTGAGATCACTGGGCTCTATGGGTACATATAACACCCAGGGCACTGACCTTACTGCACAATCATTGATTTTGCAGCCTGAGAATAGCATTTTTTGGTTGATGGTTTGCTTAACCCCCAACCCTATCAAACCAGGGAAATGATAAATCCAAAGTTCAGCCAGACCTGTGGGACAGAGGAAATTACTCCTTTTAAGAAAACCACTTTGATCTCACCCACCACCTCCATTTGTTTCTAGTTCCTTTAAAAAATGGACTAGAGAATCTAAGGCAAAATTCTCCTCTGGCTTTTTCCCCAGGAACCATATTGAAAGTGCTGAATCCTGCCCATCAATTCAGTCAGTAGCCAGTTGCTTTCCTGCTGGTTCCTTGTGTCTTGCCCTCTGTGCTTAGCTGTCTGGGGTGTTCTCTTTTTACATGGAATCTGTTAGTTCTCCTTTCTTTACTAATGACTCACAATTTTCTTAAGCTTTTCACTATAAAGTATGAGTCAAAACAATTAATAAAATTGTAGCTTTTTAAAAACGCTTTTCTTTTTCCTTCTGTATCAGTTTGCTAGGGCTGCCATAACAAAGGACCACAGACAACGTGGCTTAAACAACAGAAATTTATTGTCTCACAGTTCTGAAGGCTAGAAGCCCAAGATCAAAGTGTCAGCAGGGCTGGTGTCTTCTGAGGCCTTTTTCCTTGGCTGTCTTCTCCCTGTGTTTTCACACGGACTTCCCTCTGTGTGTTCTGTGCCCTAATTTCTTCTTCCTAGAAAGATACTAGTCAGATTAGATTAAGACCTACCCAGAGGACCTCACTGTGACTTAATTGCTCCTTTAAAAACTCTGCACAAATATGTGCAGTCTTATGTCCTGGAGGTTAGGGTGTCTACATATGAATTTTAGGAGAATACAGTTCAGCCCGTAACACCTTCCCTAAGAGCCTGTGAATTTTTAAATTGGCTTTTCTTCTGGGACTGAAGTAAATGATTGAAGCCAAACTCTGTGTGAAAGAACTTTTTTTGTCAGTTGGCACAAACAGGGTCATATATATTTTGAGGATGCAAAATTAAAATCAACATCATTATCAAATCAGGTTTAAACCGTGGCTAGAAATCAGTCTAGTAAATATCTCTGCTCAGATGTTACAGAATCTTTCTTTGTGAAAATTCAGGTGCAGTGCATTTGATTTAAGGTGCGAGTATGAATGTGAGAAAAGGAATACATTTGCATAAAAATACATGGTAGCTGCATTGGTGACTCTTTTAGATTGTAGTTTTATTTTCGAAATCTTTTCATTGTAAAATACAGCACTGACACAGAAATTACTATAGGTGAATGCCCTGGAACCCCTTCCAGTTAGAATCGAGCTTGGTCCGCAGTGCCAGGTGCCGCTTCCCAAACCCGAGCCCCTCCCTCCTCTTCTTGTGAGACTCAGAGACACTCTCCTGACTTATGGTTTTCATTTTCTCGTTTTTTGTCATAGTTTATTGCCCATGCATGTATCCCTGTAGTTTAGTTTTGCCTGTTTAGGTTTCTTTTTTTTAAATGAATTTAAACATGTCTCAGAATTTTTTGGTTTCCTCTTACCTTTATTTTTAAATTCTCCCTTACAATTTATTTGTTGAAGAAACCAGTGTTTATTCTATGCAGTTTCTCATAATCTGGATTTTGCTGTTGATCACTATTTTATATTTACAGTAAAATGAAATACATTTTAGTGATTTTTCCTTAAGATAATGATTTGTATTATCTGCAAGACATTCTGTACATCATTGAAGGCAGTTTTATTCCCACCAGACAGGTGCATAATGCTGATTTTAAATTTCTGTTAAATTTTTACAAGGTTACAAAGATAAAGGCTTTAACCAGGATATAATTTTTATTCTTTAATAAGACATTTTCTTTTTAATTTGTATTGAACTTATTGGGGTGACATATTATATAGGTTTCAAGTATATAATTCTATAGTATGTTGTGTTGTGTGTTCACCACCCCAAGTCAAGTCTCCTTCCATCACCATTTATCTTCCCTTTCCCTCTCTGCCTCCTCCTACCAGCCCCCACCTTTCCCTCTGGTGATCACCATACTGTTGTCTGTGTCTGTGAATTATGTGTGTGTGTGTGTTTGCTTACTCCCTTCACCTTTCTCACCCAGCCCCTGCACCCCTCCCCTCTGACAGCTGTCCGTCTGCTCTCTGTATCTATGAGTCTGTTTCTATTTTGCTTATTATCTCATTAGATTCCATATATAAGTGAAATATTAACCTCATCTTTCACTTACATTTATTCCCAATTCATTTAAAAATTAAATTCTAAATTTGCCCTTTAGGGAGAACTTTTGTGTATTTGACATGAACTTTCAAAGAATTTAAAAATAAGGCCTCAACTAGTCAGAATAGCTTGAGAACAAAATCTTTTTATTTTGATTGTAGAAAATGATGGCTCTGGATTGTTAAGGTAAAGGAAACTGGAATTGATAAGTAACAACAAATGAATATAAACGATGCTCGTTGCTTTTTGTTAGCTTTTTTTGTGTTGAATCTGAAAGCTGCCAGTATTCTGGTTAATGTAAGTTTCTAGTTATACAGCTTTAGTTAATTACTATTATAATACTAATAGTAATTGCTAACATTTATTGCTCGTGATGTGACCAACACACACACACACACACATTCATTCTGGAAACAACCTGTGATTGTAAACATAACTGTTTTTATCCCACTTTACTGGAAGCTGAGGCATGGAAAGGGTACTTGTTGAAAATAACTGTAATGAGTGGTCGAGCTGCAATTTGAATCTAAGGTATGTGACTCCAGTGCTGACTCTTATGCCCCGTTATCTACCATGTAGTCTATGTTATACAAAATAGGATAGCCATAAAAATGGAAATATATTTTATTTAGACTTATTATATACTATTCATTCTGGAGGTACTCAGCAATTACTCCTTTGTAATCTAATTCTTAAACTGAAGTGGTGGTCTACATAAAGACCCTTTTAGCTATTCCTCTTAAATTGGTTATTCTTTGGGGTAAATTTTCTGTAATGTCAGTTACCTTGGGCAAAATTGGTGAAGACACACTTCACTACAAAGTCTATTTTATTTTCCCATAGCCCAAGTAGGAGTTTTAGAACACTAGGAGAGGAATTTTAAATCCTTTGTGTAAACCCAGAATATGTATAGAAGGGGGAAGGGGCAGATTTCCTTGGGGTCAAAAAGTAAAAGTAGACATCTTGGTAGAGATGTGGTTTATTATATTTATTACCAATAAAAGATCATGTCCAGTTATTGGTATCATTAACCATGTATTTTGGTTAAATTGTATGATGTCTTACGCTAATAATTAAAAGTAACAGTCATGGAGAGTCCTTTTTTATTACCTGGGATTATTTCCAGACTCCTGTATGTGAGCCCTCCCAATGTGTCCTTGGATCAGGATCCTAACTGTAAGAGTGGGCATGTCCAGAGACACCCACTGTACATTATTGACTTTGGCAATTGACTGGTTACTATGCACCACTTAACTGAATTGAGTGCACTCAAGTATCATTGTCTCAAAGTCTTAATTATGTCCACAGTGGCATTAAGAAGATGGATAAGAAAGCAAAGGACTGTGGGTGGAGGTTGTGAAGCCTGAAATTAGATGAAGGTATTGCAGAGAGGCTGCATGTTGGAGAGCAGGTGTCAGAGGAGAAAGTGTCCACTTACAGGTGGAAGAGGTTATTGTGACTCTAGGGGACCCTTTGCCCTAATGGAATGGTGGTAGTTTTCATTAAAAATATCTTATAGGCAAACTGAAACGGCCACTGTCACTTTGGAAGCTGTATACCAGGAAGCTGATATGGAAGCAAGGACAGGTCTGAGTTTCTCTGCAAAATAGTTTTTCTCCTGCTATCCACATCCGGCTTCCTTCCCCGGGGTTGGAGCTCAGTGAACGACTGCTAGCTTAGCATGGCACCATCTCCCAGGTGGCACCTGGGTGCAAACGGAGTGTCTGGGTTCCTTTGGTACTCAGTTTTGTAAGTTGGATTTCCAACTCCTAATTTCTTTAAAAAAGGGGGGGGAATTAATTCTTTCTGTGTAAATGACAGGGAAAAATACTGATGGAGGACAGCTGTAAGAAATCACTCAGAAAATTTTGAATATGTGGACTATTAAGACAGTGTATACCTACCCCCAGCTCATGCTAACTTTGTAGCTCCTTTAAGCCTGAACAGCATCCAGAGAAAATTGCTTGTGATCTTGACTTATATTCAAACTTTCTCATGTCTCCTTTTCCATATTTCTCCAGGAGGAACATAATTCTCAACAGTTGAATACTTTAAGAAATGCACAGTGTATTAAAAAACAATGTTTCTTAAGGTGTCTCTTAAGATGTTTTTGTGTGTGTGTGTGTGTGTGAAAAAAATCCCCACATACAACTGTATGGTACTATAAAATACTGTGGATTTCTCTCTTAGGTAAAATATGCTCTCAAGTTGTCATTAGTCATAGAATTTAGTGTACTTAAAATGTAGGTTATATAGGGTGTGGCAAAAGTAGGTGTATGGTTCATATGGAAAATAATACAATTGTTAATAAATAATAATACAAGAATAAACTCTGTGTTTTGCATACTCACAACTGTAAACCTACTTTTGCCCCATGCTGTAGTTTAGTGACTGCATTCTCTTCTACTTTTTCGGTGAAAATATCTTAATTTAACATATCCTTTTATGAGACATAGATTTTTTCTTGAATTCATTGCATATGACTGAATAGTACATAAATGCTTGAACTATTTATTTTTTGGCCATAGGAAGTACAAAAATAGCTATTAAACTGCCAGAGTGTCATTGTATGTACTCATTGCAGCAGAGAAGATGAACAAAGGGTTAATCTGCTTTTGGTTATCCTGGATATCAAGTTTCCTTATTGATTCTCAAAACTGTATTAGCATCCAGAATCTTGGTACTTTCTACAGAAGCAAGAAGGAAAAGCAGTTAAAAAGAAAAGAGAAATGAGTACTGAGCCATCTATACCATTGCGTCAATGATGAATTTTCCTAAGCAGAGACTTGTGGGGTTTTTTTCAAATAGCTGTTAGGTTATATATTGTTTTTGAGGCAGTCTTTCAGATGAAATGTAGGCATCAGCCACTGTATGTAGCCCAGTAATCTATCCACAGGCTTTTAAAAATCTTGTTTTCCCTTTTTTTTAGGAGAATAACTCAGCAACAGTATTTCATATTTATAGCTTTCCCTTACATTTAAGAAACATGTTTTCTATCTTGAATTCTCACCACAGTAGCTCTTTCAGAGGCTCTTGGATAAGGGAATAATACTTTGTCACCTAGACAGTAATTAAGTCACATGGCCTGGGAAGATGCTTTTAGAAAGGATTTTTTTAAAACATCTATTTATAGAATTTGTTACCTAAGCTCTTAGTTTTATCACCCTTAATTTCAAATAGAAGTTTCAGGCATTTTCTCTAGCTCTGTGGAGATAGGGAGGTCTCTATCCTGCAAAGAAACTCAGTGATATGAATCTTAATGCCTGCTGAGGGGCAGATTGCCAATCAAAGACCTTTAGGTGGTCCTTGGAGCAGCTCCTGCTGCCCTGGTAACTGGGATTTTTTTTTTTTTTAAAGCAGTTCCATATGCCATAAACCGAAGTGAGTGTGGTCTCTATTTTATCCATTAAGGAGCACAAATTCTTTATTGAGTATGTGTAAATAGAGTTGATTAAAATGATCAAAGTTAAGAAAGCAATGATGCTAGGAATGGTTGGCAGACGCAGCTTTCCTGCATTTTAGATCTGCATTCATATTCTTTTCGCTGCACTGTCTGGGAGAGTTAGGTTAAGAACTCTAGGCACTGAACCTGAACTTTGAGAGCCGAGCCTGTGGGGAGGGACAACGAAGGAACTCTGTAGGTGTCCTGGTTGTGGTGTGGCTATGCAGGTACCTCACCAGGTTTTCTTTGAAGAGGGGAGTATTTCAGAGGTCATGGCTATGGACATGATACCTGTTTGCACTAATAAAAAATGTTAAAATTACATGACTTGGAGAAAGTTCTTTTTCAGTTTGTTTTATAAAAAACAGTTTAGCCATGACTTAACATTAGTTTGACTAGTAATAAACAAGAATGATTTTTAAAACTATTGATTAATATATTCTCCTTAGATATGAATAGTAAGTTATTAGATGTAGCTACACTACTTTTAAACTTCATTATATTTAGTTACTTCATTAGTTCCTACCTGTTGACATAAATGATTTTTTTAAACCCCAGGATTCTACAAGAATAAGATCTAGACTTTTTTAGAAAAATAAATATACAAGTAGGGTTAATCTTCTGGTAATTGAATAAGAAATTATTGAATTGAATCATGGGGATGCTGGTGGGATTTATTTCCAGAATCTTCTGAGTTAGAGATGATTCTGTAATTGCAGACAGGGTCAGCACAGGAAACCGTGTCCTTGGGGTCCTGTGGGTTTGAGCTGCTGCCCACTTTTAAATACTTTCAGTTTTAAATAGTGAATTCTGTCAAAAGGAGGGCTCATTAATTTTCTCTGTTATTAGCGTAAGAGCCTTGATATCCTCACAGTCGTATTTTGGAGTATTTTGAACCCTGACCAAAAGTGTAGCTGAAAAAGCCATTTATTTGATGGTTGGTGTATGGGACTCATAGTGAGCTGGTGTCCTTGATCGATAATGACCATATGTTGCTGTGTTGTGGAAAGACTACACTTTCTTTTGCTGTCTATCCACTCAGGCTGCAGGAATAAATCTCACCTTGGAGGCAGATAACTGCTGCCAGTGGTTCAATGCTAGTCACTTGGAAGAGTTAATTTCTTCTCCTTACTCATTTTTCTGCCTTAAGACTATCAGTGGCACGTTCTCTCCAGCTACTGAGTGGAATTAAAAACTGTAGTGACTAGCTGTGCTTCTGTTTTATAGAATTTTCAAAATTTTGTATTTTTACAAATAAATATTAATTATACCCCCAAACACTCTCATTTTGTGATAATGGATTTCCCGTTTTATACAGTCCACCTCTTTTGAATCATATCGATATCTTTGTGGGATCAACACTGGTGACTGGACGGAGGAATAAGGGTAGAAAAATAGCAAACACTTGTATGGCACTTACTAAGTGCCAGGCCATATCCTAGTAAGCGTTTCGCATGTGTTGTGTCTTAGTTCTTCAGCAGAGCCGTTGCTGTTCTCCCTTTGCAGATGAGGAAGGGAGCACAGAACGTTTAAGTGACTTGCCCAAGTGTTTGAAGCCAGGCAGAGTGATGCCAGAAATCATGTGTTAGCCACCCTCTCTGTGGAAACATTCATAATAGCAGAGGAGTTGGAATGCAAGCATTTAAGTTATAATACTCCAGTTTACATTTGTTAGCAATTGTTTTAGTAAGCCATGAATTGAAGATGTAATTGTTTCGGCCAGGTGAGTTTCAATTATTCTAAATATAAAACTTCCATTATTCTAAAGAAAAACAAATGCTTTCTAAGAAAGTCCTGTTTTTTCCAACCATTTTTTTCTGGGGTTTATTTTTAGTCCTTCTTTGTTGTCTGTAGGAGTTAGACTGAGTATCGTGCGGTACGGGGGTTGCCGTAGCTTCTAAACTGGAACCATTTGAAACGTGTGGCTGCCTTACACATGGCAAACACATGGCTCAGTTCTTCTGCCCATCTTATGCCTATGTGTAAATTTATCTGCATCTGGAGGAAATGTGAAGTTTTATAGACAAGATTGAACTAAGCTGAAACATATCATCATCCTGCCAAAAGACTAGAAGATATTTGTATTCCTGCCAAAATATGCCCCTCCCCCCAACACACTCACACACACACACACACACTGAGAATAAAAGGGCTATGCAAATTTAATAAACACACTGATAAAATGTTTGTTTGTTTTCTTTCACATGTAACAGCTATTCCAGGTATGTCCGATAACTTCTTCACCTTTACCCACCACCAGTCATCTCTTTAGCATCTCTTTGCTGAGCTGACAGTGCATGCACTCCCCCCTGGCAGGCTTCTGCAGACATATGCTCCTCTTCCATCTTGCAATCAGTGGGTTTCAGGAAGGTCTCAGATTTCATGATTAAATTCTCTTAGCATTATGGGAAAAAATTCTTTGGGATTAAGTAAATTTTGCTTTCCCTTGGGACTGAAGCTAGGTTGCTTTAGGTCTATCATCATGTAGAATGCATCAGCTGCCTTAATGGCATGGTTGATTATATGTAGTCTTAACTCTGTAGCCTGAGGAGAATATATTGGCCCATTACTGGCTTATACAGGTCAGGTACCTTAGGGCTGGGAGAGAGGAAAAATGAAGTGACAGCTGGTGTCAGCGTGAGTTCTGTTTCTAAGCTCTGTTTGTAATATATTTGAATAGAAAGTCCTCTTTATTTTTCTTTCTGGTGTGAGATCTTTTTTTCAATTCAGTATCTAAATTATTTCACCTGTTAATATTCAAGGTGTTATCTATAAATTTAAAAAGATGTGTTCAGCTATATATTTTTTGAAAAAGTCAAAGTATCACTAATGATATTTCTATGAATAGAACCAATTAGCTGTTTTATAATAGACTATTATTCCTATTTTAATTCTAATTAGAGGGTGAATCTTTTCATTATATAATATCTTGTACAAATCTACTGTTGCACTTTTTTTTTGAAATGCGAGTGAACTCTTTGAGTAATTATGACTGAACAGGAAGTTGTGAAAGTGTTGTTTTCTACAAGTTTGAGACAGGTTTGAAGCAAAAAACAAACAAAAAATAACAATAAAACCCAAAGCAAATTATTCCCTTGGGGTTGTCCCAAACTAATATTGTTTTCTTACTCATAGAAAAAATTATATTTTGAGTGAATAAGTGGCCACTATAAAAATAGGAATGGGTAATAAAGATCAGAGAAGTACCCTGGTATTGAGTGGTTCGAGTGATTACAGCCATTTCTGGGCAGTAATTGATGAGGGCTCTAGTATCAACTGTCAAACATAATTTTATCATAACAGCCTTTTCATTGCATTTAAGAGGCAGAAAAGGAGGTAGGTGCAGGTGGACTTGGTTATTCCCATAGGAGACTCCTAAAAACTTCAGCACATTGACAGGGAAGCTGACGTCAGAGACTTACAATAGGATAGGAAAAAAGCCTGTAAGGTTGGATACCCTATTTGTGTTCTCAGCCCTCTTTTCTTCAACAGATGTGTTGAGTGCTTGCCATCAGCTCAGGGACAGGGCTATGACAATATATGATGTAATTCTTACCATCAAAGCTGGTCGTTTAGTAGGGTGATAGTCATAATAAAAATAATTACCAAAAGGTCTTTGTAAGCAACAGTTATGAGAGTGCCATAAAGAGCCATCCATGTTGTCCTGAAGGCATCTGATTGGAGACCTGACCTATTCTGGTTGGTTTGGGAAGACTTCCTTGAAAAAATGAAATGAATTTGTAGTTTGGGAGATAAGGAACACGCAAGTGAAATGGGAGGGGAACAGCTTCTCAGGCATTGAAATTAGCATGTGCAAAGGCCCTGATGCAGCCTCTTGGTGCATGAAAGGGACAGAAAGAAACCAGAGAGGGTGGACAGACCAAGATGAGGAGACAGTGGTACAGAAGGAAGAGAAACTAGGAGTATAATGTTTGACCAGAGTCTCAACTCAAATCAGGTGAATCCTAAAGGAAACAAGGCTAACTATGCCTTTGATTACTTTCTGTCTTTTTTCTCTCTGTGTGTTCTTGAAAATTTGGAAGTGCTTCCCTAACTCTCTCTGGAAGGGAGAATGGTTGCTTGGGTAATTCTGAGTGGGTCCAATGGGTATTCCGCATAACAATTCTATGTTGGACATAAGTATTATCTTCTTGAGGTCATGCTACAATACTTTTTGATTTAAAAAAATTTTTGAAAAAATTTCTTGACTAGTATTAACAGATGGAACTAGTCACTTTTCTTTCTAAGTCCAGGAGAGATCTATAGTTTGAAAGCAGTAAAACTTAGAGACTGAGAGTAATTGTTGTGGCTAGATAGACCTAAATTCAGATTCTGTCTCTGCCAATTAATATTTATGTGGCCTGGGACAATTTGCTTATTTCTTCCCTGCTTCATTTTTCTCATCTGTTAAATGAGGGAGGACAGACACATAGCCCAGAGCTTTGGGTATGGGAAGTGCTCCACAAACTTCAGCGTTGGTGTCATTATTGAGGGAAAGTGGCAATTTGTAAACAATTCCTGGCTAAGATTTGGTGGCTTCTACCTATTCTTCCTGCTAGTTTCTGATTCTGCTCAGGACACAGGAAGCACCCCAGGATGACCAGCCAGAATCCTTCTCTCCCTGCTTCATAATGAGACATTCTTCTATGCCACGAGACTGCCCATGCCATGAGAAATTAGTCCAAAAGAGAACTCCCATGGGGACTTGTATACCTAGCACTTAGCGTAATGTCCGCATCTAGAAAACAATCAATATCTGTTGAACAACAACAACTAAAATAAGTAAAAAATTAAGGCAGGTGTTTGGAACTTGGGTAGTTTCTCCTGTTCACCCAATACTATGTCAGTTTGGACAGGTCTGGGAGAGCATGTTACTCCCCCTTCTGTAAAAAGATGCAGCACATATAAACAGGAAAAATAAAAACCAGGTAGTGAGACTTAGATCTGTTCACCTGATGCTAAGTTCAGCCTGTGTGCTGAGGCTCATATTCACATGTTTTCTTTCCAAGGTATTTTAGAGCCACTTCTTAATCAACTTTAAATTTTAAATCATGAAATACCAGCAAATGACCTATATTAAAATTTCTTTAATTTGGAAACATGAAAAGTTGCATACAATGTTATAATAGATATCCCATGTAGATTTAACAAGTTAGCATTTTGCTATAGTTTCTTCAAATCTTTTTATGGTTTTTAAAATCTACTAATTCTATGTCAGTGTATCTCCTATTTTATTTCTATTATACTTTATTCATGTCTTTGCTCTTGAGCAATCTTACTAGAGTTATTTTAAAATACACTTTCCCAAACAACCAGCTTTGTTTCTTTTCTGTTTATTTTTGTTTTACTTAAAAAATTCCATTTAGCCCTATCCCAGACATTCTGATACAATTTTCATTACCTATGTATGTATTTTATAATTTATACCATGACTTTTCTATAACTCAAATTATTTAGATTTTTAGGAATATTTTTAAATTGTTTAAAATTTTTATATTTAATATTTAAAAACTGTTAAAACATGAGCATATTTTGTTATTGGTTTTAACTTTTATTCCTTAGTTGTAAGTGCAGCATATAAGATACTGATTCTTTGGGAGTTGTCTAGTGATGAGTTCTTGAACACAGTGGTGCAAGAGGGAAAACCATGCTGCAGTGAAACCTTTTTTGGCACTTAGAAGTTGTCCCCATTTATGCCTCCACCTTCAAAAAAAGTGTGGACAGGAGAAGGATACAATGGAAGTGGAACTAAAGGAGGGTAAGTTCATGATGGAAGTGGAAAAAAAAAAACCTTGTTTCTTTTTTTCCTTGCCCCAGATCCTCAAATAGTTTACATTTTCTTGAAAAAAAAAAAAGAAGAAAACAACATTTTCTTTTCAGATGGAATAAAACCCTTTTTCTTCCTTTATCTGAGGGATGCCAAGTATGCTTTCTTTTTGTGTAGCTGTCTCCTAGTCAATTATATTTTTTCCTGTTAGAGTCAAACATCAATTACAGAATAAGGTTTCAGGTAATATGCATCTCTTATGGTAAAAATTTTGTATAGAGCAATACATTTAAACTTCTATTCTTTGCAAAAAATTCAATTATGAAGTGGTTTCCTGGAAAGAGTTATAATTTTATGAATTTGTAATTATCTAGTCTCTGTATGTGGCCCGCATTGATTTTCCATTCTCCCAATTTAGAGCTGCATCTCCGAGAACCTGATAAGTACCCTCTCTGCATTACAGTAATTCGTTGCTGAGGAGCATTTTGTGGGAACCTAAAATTTTTTATTAGTCTGATAGGAGATTGATATTTATATTAATGGATCTGTAATGATTACCTGACAGTGGAAAAATAATTTCTCTTCCTATTCTCTGGTTAAAGTAAGCAATTGGGAAGCTCTGTTTGACTTGCTAATAGGATTGATGATCAGAATTACCATATTATTTGTGTAAAAATAACAATTTGCATTTTAAATGAAGCTTTGGGAATCTGAGTTGGCCAGTCAGAGGTAATGAAGATAGAGATTACTGTATTTTGCCATGTATAATGTGCTCCCATGTACGGTGTGCACCCGTGTTTTTGACCTGACTTTCAGCAAAAAAACCTTTCATTTTAATTTTTTAATTCAATTTTGTATTTATTTGTATTTATAAACAAAATCGTTATTGTATTCTAGGGTATTATTTTGTATATGGATATCATTATTGCTTTCTAGAGTTATACTTTTAATGCATAAGCATATAAATAAAAGAATTAAAAACATTTGTATAAAGACAGAATTAATACTACTCATGTATAATACACATCCTTATTTTTTCCTAAAAAATTCGGGC